>JASDQU010105890.1:96927-123186 GCA_032191745.1 Picea mariana
CCCCCCCCCATTTACTCCCTACCTAACCCATTTATTACTCTTATCCTTTCCCGTTAATGCTTTTATCTTCTCGGGATTCATAGGTTATCCCTTGTTGTATACACAACCATTTTATATCATATACAATTAATCTATTAAATCCATTACACAAGTTATTAAATGTAGTTTGTAGTTAAATTATTAATTAATTAATCACAATTATATCCCTTAATTAATTAATAACTCACTTAATTAATATCATTAAATCATCTTTGTTTAATTAACACCTTGTTAACACAATTAATCCCCTAATTAGTTTTACTTTATAATTTCTTAAACATTTATCCAACTATGGTCGTTACATTTCTTGTGTTCATGTAGAGCTAGAGGAACCATATTTACTGTCCATGACACCAATTTCATCTATCATCTCATAAACACCATTTTTTTATCCTGAACATAAATTTTCACACTACCTCAAATTTTCCATCCGACAATTCTATACTATGGAAAATGTATTTGTTTTGTGAAATCCTCTACTGCGAGACTTGAGCTATAAGAAATTTCACTAGCCAATATATACTGATGATGTCAAATAATTCTATATCCTGGGTTCGAGAAAAACTTGTGTCTTGAACACATCTTTTAAATTCGTTTCTTGAATCTATTCATTAGATAGATTTTATCATCTTCCATTTACTATGCTTCTTATTTCTGTGAGTTCATCTTTGACAAACTCATGAAACATAGAGTGAAAGAATCACTCCATTGCAAGGGATTCTTTCTTAACCCAGGTAATGTATTTGGGTTCCCTAAATTTGGATTCATTTTGTAACAACCCACCCTTTACGACATCAAAATCAATGCGCAACGTGAATTTTTTTTTCTTTTTAATGTTGCATTAGAAAATTAAAACATCTCAATAAATAACAACATCATCGACACATCATTCACATATATTAACGAAACAATATTAATGCATTAACAATAAATTACGACACAATGTCGACACATCATCATGATGAACCACGACATGCATATTGATGTATTAACACATTAATTAATGATAGCACAACATCATTGCATTCTACAATTAATATCGACGTGTAACAACACAAATCATAAATCGCTCAATTAATCTCATAAGGATAATCATTAGATAACATCAAGTTAACATGAGATAACATAACGTTACTTAAGGATCATAAGGACAATCATAATAATGACACAAGATACTACCTGCCCAACCTACCTTGCAAGGTTAGGACCTCCAGGACACATAAGCAATGCTCAAGCCTAGGTTCCAATTGATTTTAACCATTTAGTGTCTCAAGGATTGCAATTGTTCTAAGGAACAAGGAAGTGTCTAAATCCCACGAAATCAATCACATCTCACTCTAGACTAGACCATCAATCACACATCAACAAGTTTCACTAGTGCAAGAGTAAGCTAGTTACTTATTCAACAAGTATCAACATCTTTCATGGCACAATAACCCAGTTACTTAATCAAGTACACATCAACAATTGAATGGCTCAAGAAAAACAACTTTAACATTATCACACGTCAACATACCAAGGGTGAAAGAGTATTCTCAAACTTATTCATGACACAAGGGAGTTTAACTACTTAACTAGTCAGACATCAACATTACAATCAAGGCGCAAGTAATCTAACCACATATAACTTCAAGGTGTAAGAGAATCATTAGGTTTATTCCAAGGCGCAATAGGAAACAAAGTCGAACCTAATCGTACTATCACCTGATTAGCATTATTAAATGGCATGCTAATAATCTAAATACTTAATTAATCACCGACCTCAACTTATAAATCACCTTAAATTGAGGCACAAGAGTAAGGTAAATTAGTTTATTGCGTAAGATATCTAAGGTCTAACAATCATTCCCTATCATTAATTCCTTTCTCGCAAGAAGTCTAACACAACCAATCCTAAATCGCCTTAAATTATAGTGCAAGAGATCATAACACTTAATCGATCAATATATACCAAAGGGATACATATCCATGAATCCAACAATTCTCCACTCATTTTTCCATTTTTAATGATGCTTTTAATATTGCGCACATATTTGTCTACATTAAAATTAAAGTAGATGGACATAAAAAAATAGTTAAAATTCTAAACACAAAGATTTTCTATTTTTAGACATTTTATTTATTGTTGTCTCGATAAATCTCTAAAATATAAATTAAGAGCGATGTCTTAATTCAACTAAAATTTAATTAAATACATGAAATCTTAAATCCATAAAGGTGATTTTATTTCTAGTAAATTCTTTATCACCTTATTCATTTAAATAAATAAAACTAAAAATTCATAAAGGTGTTTTATTTCTACTATAATCCTTATGACCTAGCTCATTTAAAATAATAAAAGTAAACTTGTTTGATTAGGTTCTACAAGGGCGATGAGTACGTAGGGCCATTAAAAACGTAAATGCAGAGTTAACAACAAATGCGAATAGTAAAATAAGGGTTTGTTCACTGAATGTGAGTAGACTGTTGAGTAAAGTAACTCAAAGATACTCTACGAAGTAGCGGAGGAGGTTTAGCTATGATCTCTCACCATGGTGCTAGACTCTTGCGACCATGAGATTTCTGGATGGCCCCAACTCTATGAGATAGACCCAGACTTTGCCACCACCTACCAAATGTTCGGTGCAAACACAGTTGTCGATAATTTCCATCGTCAGGATGCGTTGTTGTGTCATTTGGGCCATATCTGTGTTCCATCAAGAAAGTGAGCTCATCTGATCAGGGAAACCCACTACAGTCGGGTGGAAGTATACTTCAGCATTGAGAAGAGAATGGTGATGCTACAAAAACATTTATACTAGTCGAAACTTCGACAGGATGTCAACAAGTATATCAGGTCCTGCATTGCCTGTGCTATTGTCAAACTGAGCACTAAGAAACATGGCCAGTACACCCCTCTTCCTATTCCTGACAGGCCATGGGAGTCCATCTCAATGGACTACATGTCGGGCCTCCCATCCACCAAGCGGGTAAATGGCTTTGTTTTTTCGGTTGTTGATCACTTTTCTCAGATGGCGATTCTAGTTGCCTGCAAGAAGAGCATCATAGTAGAGGCCAATTCCAAGATCTTCTTTGAACGAGTCTTGGTACATTTTGGAATCCCACAAACCATTGTCTCAGATCAGGACAGTCGATTTTTCAGCACATTCTAATCGAGCCTCTGGTCACTGCTGGACACCAAGCTAACCAAATCCATGACCTTCAACTCCTAGAAAGATGGCCAAATCAAGATCGTAAATCGAATGATTGTGCATATCCTTCGCATGTATAATTCCAATCACCCTTGAACATGGGATAAGAGCCTTCCTATGTTTAGCATAACTACAACTGAGCCCTGCATAGCTCAACCAGCCGCAACCCTTTTTAGGTGGGGTTGGGATTCCAACCATTGGGTCCCATAGTTGTTGCACTTCCCCTTGTGGTCACCTCGACCGTCTCATCTCCTACTCCAACTGAAGCTGACAAAGCCACTCAGTTCATTGAGCATATCCAACACATTCACCAACAGGTTCAAGATATCCTACAAAAGTCCAATGACAAGTACAAGCAGCACCATGATCAACATTAGCTGCCACATAAGTTTTAGGTGGGTGACAAAGTTTGGTTTCACTGGTAGAAAAAACGCCTTACAGGACCCCATCAGAAGCTTTACCCACTCTGTTATGGGTCATACAGCATCACCAAGGCCATGGGGGATAATTATTTTGAGCTCAACATTCCTCCTTTCCTTGGCCTGCACCCAATGTTCAACATGGATCTCCTTTGCCCTTATTTCCCATCATTATTAAACACCTCATAAGTAGTCGAACAACTGACACCAACAAAGCTCAACCCCGACTACATACAACAGGAATCCAGTGATCAGATTTTGGACACACAAATCAAGGGCACTCGATAGCAAAGGATCCAATTTTATCGAGTCGTCAAAGCAGGGCACCTCCTACACCAAGGCAAGTGTCTCACCCGTGGCCAAATTCAACAGAAATTTCCTAATCTGATGGGGGACTCAACGCAATGGAGACCATTGATTCCAAAGGAGAGAGTATTGATCCAGGTTGATATCGGTGGCCACCCACCTTTTCCAACTGGCTCAAAACAATTTTCTGACAATTTTAGTAATTTACTATTTTTAGGGGTTTTTCACTTCTGGAGTCATTTTGAGGCCCTAAACAATGTTTTTTTTGGGAAAACAGAGAGAAATATCTAAGTTCCTTAGAGATTTCCCCCAAAATGAATCTCCCCGACGATACCTTTCCAATGGGCTATCATACGCCTAAAACAAAGATAATATGCAAAAGTTACGACCCCAGGAAGTTGATATACTAACTTACCCAAACGAAGCCCATATGACTTTTGGTGGTTCATCTCCTAGTGTTAGGTTTTTGGATGTCTAGGGTTTTTGACATTCCTGTTTATTGTAAAAAGACCCTTAGAGCCTCATTGTAATCATTTTGTTTTGAATGAGTGTAGTCGTCACATCTCTTCTAAGAGATAAGCCGCCACCATTCCAACAAGCTTGTTTCTGCTACATTTTACAGTTTCATCTTATTTCCTTATTGAATAGAAAACCAATTTTACTGTATCTCTGTTATTTTGTGTTAAGAACCGGTTAATAATATGTAGTCATTTCGTTCTTCTCATAAAATACAGATCAATCCTATTCGATAAATGAGCTTCGACATTCATCATAAAAATATTTACGATCGGGTTGTTATTGGTAGGCGTGGGGGGTCCCTAACTAGCCCATGCCATGCTTGTGCATGAGGAAGCCTGAGCCATATTTTTCCCTTGTGGAAAAGGGTTCATTAGCACAACAGTCTGTTTTTGGGCTAATAGCTTCCGGGCTTCTGTAAGTTGAGGGCACAGGTGAGTCAGGTGCTTCTCCATGAAGAGATTACACAGATACTTTGAATTCTTCTCCATTCCCCCCCCACCAACATTATTGGTAGCCTTTTTATCCCCTTTAACCTTCTTATTTCATTGTTTCTTCTTTCCCTCGTTTTGTTGTTTAGACTTGGTATTTGTTGACTGCACGTGCTGTACATCTGACGTCTGGGTAGGGGGAAAAACCAAACTCGAAGTCTAGTTGGCCACAGTCTGTTGTATCGATAATTCTTGCAACTAATTCGACAAAAAGTCGGTGGACTTGCTTTGTGTTGACTCACAATATCATCACCATGAGTTCTAGACTTGTTCTTGGCCTTATCGATAGTAGACCGTGGTGCATCCAAAAATATCTCATAGAGCATGCCAGACTAAGAGTAGATCACTTCAAGATGTTGGGATTTCATAATAGCCTCCTCTTATGAAAACACTATGGAAGTCTCTATGTCCTTGGATATGCAGGGCACCAAACACTTCAAGAACCTATCAAGAAAGAAAGTAGGAGAACCTTGACCTTAATCAATCTCTTTCTATGTCGTCATTCTCAGATATGATCAGAGATGTGGTCGACCTTGGTTTGCTCAAAGTTGGCCATGAATTAGGTGCCTGCATCGTATCTCACAAGTAATTGGAAATGGTTCAAGAATACCATCACCAATTCGTTAGCCATCGAGCTCAATAAACCACTTCACAACACCCCCTATAAGAGTGGATTGAAAAAAGCACAACTAGATAGCATCATCCTTCAACGAGTTTGACGAGCACCACAAGTGAAAGGTCATCACATGATCACCTAGATCTTTGCCAGGATTTCCCACAAATTTCAGAATATCGAAAGGAAACTTAGTCAGCATGGAGAGCCGACGTGAATCGTGACAAATCAGATCATTCAATAATATCAAAAAGTATGGGATATGTAGAGTTTCTAGAAATGGTAGTTTCAGTTGTGAATTATTTACATGAAAAAAAGGGCCCTAGATTTTGAATGACACTAGGTTTCCAAGAAAATATTGCCTGTTTGCCAAGTTTTTTTTAGAAACCATGGCCTTGACCAACAAAGGGAAATTGTTTCTATTGAGGTTTCATTGGTTGGCTCCTGAAATTGGACGAAATATCTTGTGCAGGAGTTTATCCCTGCATTGTGTGCCAAGGACCTTGGAAGGGGATGCCCCCAGCTGATCTGACAAGCATGGGTACACAGCCTTTAACGGGGTTCCATTGAGTATGGAAGGGGTTTCCCCTGACTGACATCCCTTGCGAGGGAACCAAGCCCTGCCAAGAATTCGAAAAAACCTATGTGGAGTAAACTCTAGTTGTCACTCCCATTGAAGGAATAGTACCTTGCACCGGGTTTTGTTGACCAAAGTTGGGGTTTCCCCCTATCGAGAAAGAGACCGAAGAAAAAGTGTTGTTCCCGAACATACCAAACAAAGATAAGGACATAGATCGCACCGGCATTATATAAGACAAAGGTCCTAAACTGCCTCCACCAAACAAGCTATAATTAGCATTCGGCTCGATTGACTGCTAAAAAGAACCACCGAGCGAAGGGGACAGAGGAGGTATATGACCCCAACCATAAGGGATAGAATTAAAAGGGAGAGTAGTGCTCGTGGTTGACCCTTTCAAGGGAGTCTTTGAGCTCCCTGCCCCTAGACCCATGGCCTGTAATGTGGAATAACTAAGAACTGTGTTTGTATCAAAGTTGGGCATCCCATATGATAANAGAATTAAAAGGGAGAGTAGTGCTCGTGGTTGACCCTTTCAAGGGAGTCTTTGAGCTCCCTGCCCCTAGACCCATGGCCTGTAATGTGGAATAACTAAGAACTATGTTTGTATCAAAGTTGGGCATCCCATATGATAAGGGATCACATATCTCATTATGAGTAAACAAAACAATGGTCGAAGTCGCTAAAGGTATCAAATCATTGCCTGAAGTTGAGGGAGTCAGGACAACTATGGTCTTGACCGATGAAGGTGGGAGAGGAGGTAGGATTCCCCCTGTAGTAGTAGTTGTAACAGGAGTACGGGGACTCCCAGATGAAGTACCAACATAGAACTAACTGGAACTCAGAAGATGTCACCTCGAGAGGGATAATTTGAATCAAGATCGACGCCAACAAGTCGGTAATCGTAGGATTATCTAGCCTGGAACCCTAATTTTAAGGGTCAAAGATGTTGGATTGCTCCGAAGTCAGAAAGTATCCTCTCAAAGTTGGTTCGGGCACAGTTTCCGGCATCCCAGTCGCTTCAAACAACCCTTCTTGATCAATTATTCTCCTCAATGGTTGAGGAGGTGGCTCCAAAGTAACCGCTGACAGGGCCTGAAGCATTCGTGAACGAAAGAGTTGTTGATCTTCCACTTTGTGAAATCATCAAATGACACAGTAAGACTTGACTAGAGTAGAACACAAATCACACACTAAAACGTTTCCTAAAGATAAATCATGCAATTTAATAACTAGTGAGAAGGATGGTTACATCAATCGACACTAGAGCAACTAACCGGTGCAAACGAAACTCGAACGCAGAAGAACCCTATGGGTTTACTCTGCGAAGCGCAGTCCTAAGTCCACCCTAGGTGCCGCGATATACCCTTGTAGTCACCTGTATAGGTCTATAAAATATGAGCAACTCAGTTTCTAGCTCATAATCAATTACTAGGAGGGCACAATCGACAGTCGAGAATATCGTAATGAGCAGGATAACAAGTTTGAATCCCTTCAGAGGTATCGAAATAAATTGTCCCGTAAGACAACTAAGGATCTTGAATGGATTCGAGGTCCACGATGTTCTGTAGGAAAATGCGATTGGTATTGTTCCCGAGAAATACCCTCAATACCCACTACGTTTAGTCCAGCTTTTGAGGGGTTATCTCCTTTGCCTTTCCTCACACGACCTCTTGTTTATCACCTATGTTAGAGGGGGCTCTCGATTAACTCTTACAACACTAGACTTAAAACACTCCCTATCTCAAATTCTAATGTCTGTTTTAAAGTGGCCTTGAAGAGTTTCCTCTTCACACCTAATTCAAGGCCCTAAAACCCTAAACTAGTCAGTGAACCCTACAAATAGAAAGTCTAATATATTTTAGATTACGCGCTAATTTTGAGGCTTGATTTATGCAAAGGGTACGGTAGTGAAACAAGTGGTGTTATGAAGAGACGAATAAGGAAGAGAACTTTAAATCATTTTAAAGAAAAAGATACTTCAAAATTAAAGAAATGCTTGTAAACAACTCTTTATAAATTCAACTTTTCTAATTGATATTTTAAGATCTTGTAAATGAAGAAATCCTAAAATTTTCTTTCTTTCAACTACAAACTACTTATATTTCGGGAAATCGAAAAGAACTTTGAAATGAAAACTCTTTTTCCTTTTGTAAATAACAACCTTGACTACTTTACCAAACTAAATGCAAGAATTCTTTATTTTATTTTTGGACCTGCTTTAACAAGATAAAAATGAAGTAATTTTTTATTTTTTTTTCAAAGCAAGAAACATTAATTGTATTGGGAAACTCATTGTCAACATACAAGCTAGATTTTAAACTTATTTCCATATTCTCGGGCCACCCCCGCCATGTGCCCAGAGATATTCTTAGATATATTGTGGCAATTGTGAACGATGCAAGTTACTTATTCAACAAGTATCAACATCTTTCATGGCGCAATAACCCAATTACTTAATCAAGTACACATCAACAATTAAATGGCTCAAGAGAAACAACTTTAACATAATCATACATCAACATACCAAGGGTGCAAGAGTATTCTCAAACTTATTCATGAAGCAAGGGAATTTAACTACTTAACTAGTCGGACATCAACATTACAATCAAGGCGCAAGTAATCTAACCATGGATCTTTATAACACTACCCAATGGATCTTTATAACAACGTTCTTCATGCACACTGGAATGTCGATAATCTTAACATGATTGTTATATTGGGAAACCCATTATGAGCATACAAGCTAGATTTTAAACTTATTTCCATATTCTCGGGCCACCCCCGCCGTGTGCCTAGAGATCTTTGGTTTTAAACTGATCCGTATTTTAGGTTTTAACTGATCCGATATAGTTCTTTCCCTTCAGGGATACCCAAAATGACCTCGATGATCTATTTAGACAGGATGATGTTTTTTGAACAGTAATATATTGTGGCTAAGTCTAGTCAATTCTACGCTCAACCATGAATTCTACAATGAATTTTGCGCTCAACCATTATGTTTAGATTAAGTTGTACACTGATCAATATCTTATGTTTTAACTAATCGATATTTTGGGTTTTATATTTAAACCAATAAATAGCTATGTAATTTATACTTATTATATATCAATATAGTTTTATTTTTAGTTTTGGATTTATCATTTACTTTTTAAATTTGAAACTAAAAATTTTGATGAGAATAGATATCCGTGCTTTAAAATCAATATATGTAAAGTGAAATATAATATGGGTTATCATAAAAGGGAATATATTAAACCATTGCAATTTGTGAAATATAATATGGGTATATCATAAAAGGAAATATATTAAAGCACTGTGATTTTTTAAAATAATAAGTATATAATAATATCACTAAAAAACAATAAAATTCTTTTAGTTTTATTTTTATGTTAAAATAATAAAAGTCTATATATTATGTTGATAATGTTGTTTAAGATTGATTAATTACATCATTATTGTGTTGAGATATTTATAATGGTTTTTTTTTTAATATTAATTATTTTTAATTTTATAGTAAATTTTAAACTAATAAATGAAAATTAATTTAAAAGGGTAGAATTTTTTTTTTGTAAATTACAATTTAAATCTATATAATAATACAATGAGCTTTCAAGATATGGGTAAATATTTATTGTGGGAAAACAAATAATCTCTCAGAAAAATGTCAAAAGAAGAACGTTAAGTGAGTCATTATTGTTGTATCAGCTCTTGGAAATGGAATCAATAAGTAAATAAGATACAAAAGTCTTACTTTCTAGTCTAGACATTGGTAAAGATGCATTTGCATGGAGAAGTGAGAAAAAAAAATATTTCAAACAACTATTTTAGATGATTTTGAACATGATCCACGCCGAATTATACATATTTTTTGAAATTGAAACATGAATCCAAAGATGGTACTCTCTACATATCAACAGAGAAGTACATTGATAAAACAACATGATACTTTGCACACATTTAGGAATTGAGGATATTCTCAAAATGGTTAGTTGTCAACCAAAACCACCACATTCTTCACATAAAAAAGCTTAGTGGTCAACCCAAGAAACTATTGTATATCCTTAAAGAATAGAAGAATCCAAAAGATCAAGCTTGGATCCCTTCAAAACAATTTCTCGTTGCACTTGATAGGGGATAATATCAAATAATTAGGCTTCAAGTTTTGAAGTATGATTGGTAATTTTTCATACATTTCTTCGTCGAAGCTCTGTTTGGAAGCTTGAGATTTAAGACTATCTATGATACCCTCTATTATTTCCTTACTAGTACAATTATTCAGACCTCTGATAGAGGGAGGGATGTTAGACTATGAGTCCTAGACAATCACAAAGTTTGAGACACCTAATTATGAGTTGTAATCTTTATATATTGATGAGATGTTTTCATGATCCCTTGATGAGTTCCCAATGATATCTAGATGTACAAGTGGCCAAATCCATGTATTATAAATTGATATCATGAGATTAAAACATGAGTAGAGAATGTCACAACGCCTTTTTTTCTATTTCTTGTCTTGTCTTGTTTGTGCTCTATTTATTAACAATAGTTACTATTGACTTTTCAAGATTTGGATCTTGGGAAAAGAGTGCATTCACGAGTTTGGATCACGTGAGAATATTTCCTTCATGGATTTCTTGTTTTCATGTACAAGAATGCATAATGCAACAAATAAATTAATATTGAAATTTTTGATAAATCTAGTTGTATATTGTTGTTCCAGAGTCTGTACTTAAGGCTAAAATGTACAGGGTCTAGGTATCTGAAAGTGAGTAAAAAATAAAAAAAGGAAAAAATCAACCTTTGGGAAAAAGGAAGCTAAGACTAATTTCTAGGTTGTCTCTGTCTCGCTTCCAAACATTCCTTGATGCTTATATCCCATTCAATTGCAGCCCATGAAAGTTCGAGTTCGACCCGGGTGATGGCGGTTTTAAGTATGGTGTCAAATAGGTTCAAAGCGATGCTAGTTTGATCCAATAGGATGGGTTCAATGTTGGGCTGTCTTGCAAAGGCGACAGTCATGGAGGAACAAAAAATGAAAAGGAAGATTGAGGTTTAAAATTCCACTTCAATTCCTTTTAACCGTATAAAAGAGAACTTTCGAAATCCGATGCTAAAGATAGAACACAAACCAAAGGCCTTCTCCCGTAACCGAGTTAAATTTTTAAAGAATCATGTATGAAATGTGAGAAAAAATTAAGCAGTCGACAATGCGAGGCTCCTATCAAGGGAGAATCTCACCCTGTAAACAAAAGAAGAAAAAGGCAAGAAGTAATTCAACTAAGCATAAAATATAGATATCTAAAAAGTTCACAGGTCTTGTACCTGGTGATAGCTGACACAGAGGAAAAATTGCAAGCGATTAGACGACTAAAATTTGGTCACCATAGTAGAAGTTGCACTAAATTGTAGCTAAGAATTCATCAGAAATATATATCAGAAATGAAACTTAATATAAGATAATAGAGAAAACAAACTCATAACTCACTCTTCATGGAATTAGGTATATTCGGATTTCTTTGTATTAATTTTCAAAAGGAATAAAGTCTCGATTACAATCAGCCAAGAAAGGTCCAACCACTATTCTCACTTCAAAATGCATATTTATACAAACTTATAAACGCTATAATCTCAATTGTTCTAGTAGTTTTCGGTTACAAAATGGGAGATTTATGCATTTCACTTCTTTGTCTTTTCCCTCCTTGATGCAGGTAGAGCACCTTCCTTTCTTTACCCTTCGGGTTCTAAAAATACAACAAGTAGACACTTATCATTATTTGGCACCAGAAACCTACCCCTTCGCCTACTTGGTGCAAGTGATGCACCTCTCCACCAACTGGGCTATCAACCTGGAAGGTTCTGTTTGGCTGTTTTCATCAAAAGCATAACAATCCTTCACTAGCTGTGGCAACTTTCCCCCTACTTGTTGGTCTTCAGTGATGATAGAACATAACTGTACACTTGGTTTTATTAGCCATTTATCCACTTGGACTATATCAGTCTAGCTTATTTGTGATATTTCTGCCTACTCTTTTTCCTCGTTCTCCTTGATATTGAGCACGTGCTTGGCTATATCAATCTGGCCCAATGTCCCAGCGCTGCTTTCCCTGTCTAGATCCGACAAACTTTCATTTATCAAGCCAAAAGTTTCTTCACAAGAATTTCTCATTTCTTTAGCTCGTTCTTTTCTTTCTAATATATTATGCTCCCACACCTTCAACAAGATATTACCTCTGGTTTTCTCTAGGATGGAAAGCCTGGAAGTGCTAACCATTTATTTTCTTGTCGCAACTACAAAATCCTCTTGGAAAGCGACCCAAGCTGCCCCATCTTCTCTCTCTCTCAAAGAAATGTCTTCCAGTACTTGGTCAATGGTCTTGCAATGGTTTTGGATGGCCTCCACTTTAGCAAGTAAATCTTGCTGGGCTACTGACACTTTTTTTCAGATTTCAATGGTTTGGGATTTGAATATCCCGATATGTATAGCTTGGCTCTCGGCAGAATTCAACTTTACCTGTAACTGCCTGATCAATTCTTCTTCTTGGCTTACATGTGCTTGGTTGGTCTGGGCTGACTAATGCATTTGCTCAAGATCGAATCTAAGCTGCTCGATTTCCTTTTGATCAGTTGCTATGGCTTTCTCTAGACCTTTGTTCACCTGATCTCTGGCATTTTCCTCTGCTGTAGCTAGCTTAGCCTCCAATGTTTTGATCAAAACGTTCTTCCGATTTAACTATTCCTTTAGAGATCCGACGGAAAATTGGTTGGCTGTAGAAAAAGCCCCCAACATCCCTGTTATCTGAGTGCCGAATTCCTCATTTTTCATGGCTTTCCCATCGGATAGGATTTTGAATTTTTTGGCTACTATGCCCGCTTCTCGGTAAATCTCTTTCTTCACAATGACCTTCCTCTTCTTATCGAAGAAGAACTCGTTTAGAGGAAACTCTTCTACATTAATGGGCATTATTTCTTATCCAAAAATCCATCCCGCGTCGGGGGTCCCCTTTATGGATTGTAGGGGGGTGATAGAAACAATGGGAATGCCAATTTCCTTGGATGGTTTCTCTGGGGTAACAATTGTGGCTGGCTTGTTTGATGGGTTGGGGATTTCGGCTTCCTGTTCCTGGTCCCCGATTTCCTTTTTCTTTTCCTGATTTTCCTCTTGGTTAGGACCCGAATATTTTGAGCCCTTGGCTTCCGTTTTCTATACATCTACAATCTGTGGGTTCTTACCCTGTAAAACTAGGGGAAGGTAGCTCTGTCAATGTTCCTGAAACTTGAAAATATCGGTCCTATCCGCAGGTGATAGGGCTTGAATCTGGCTTAGAAACTTGGCATAGAATATCGCACCTCAAAAAATGTCGTCATGAGGCGAGTGCTTGTGTTCGTATCTTTTCAAGCCACAACTCACCATGTGATTACTCATGACCTTATGTGGGTCATGTTTCCCGAATTCGATGTTCAAAAATTTAAATTCCTCCAAGGTCATAGCCTCGGCTTTGGCATGTCTGAAATCTAATAAAGAATATGTATTAAAATGAGTGGGAAAGGGTGGCCATAGCTTCTTCAAAAAACCTTTAATTTCTTTGCTTATGCCACCAAGCACGGTTTTCTTGGCAATTTCGCGACATACCAGCTTATTCGGCACGAATAGTGGTAGAGTATATGGGGGAACAAAGGTGTCGAAAACCCTGATGTATGAAAATTATGCTTCTACATACCTGTCAGCCACACTACTCAAGTTGGCAGCGATGTTATCTGAAATCCTAGGTGGTGGGTTACCGAAGATGGAGACATGCATCGGTACCATTACCCAATTGAAAATCTCGTATATGAATTATGTGGCCTTATCCTCCCAAAGTTTCAAGTGATAGACATGGATGGGCTCAGTATTATATGAAGTCCAGCTCCAGCTCATTAGAGGGAAAGGCGTCATGAAACAAATAGCATCCATGACGTAGGCGGACATGAAAAATGAGGTTGTCTTCTGGCTCTCCTTCTGCACTCAATATTCGGTAATTTGACGGGTTAGACTGTCGGACAACAATTTGGCCCATTCAAAAGAACAACCTTCAGCTACTATATAAATCAGAGGCACCCACAGGAGAAAACAATGTGTGGTGTCCTCCCTCCCATACAACCTATAGGCCATCATTGCTATATACTTGAATGGTGGCTCTTAAGAGGAGATTGAATAAATACCATTAGAATCTACCATGAATTTTGCGGGGTGCGAAACCCAATCCTTGATCATCTTGGGCAAGGTTCTGCCATATTGCTTGCATTCCTTCTCCTTGAAATCTTCCAGAAACTCGGCATTGTATGAGAAGTTTGGTGTGGGTGATAGCTGATACATTGCCTGCAAATGCTCCAGTCTAAAGGTCCCAACTATCACCTTCTGTTCGCTAATGATAGTCTTGGTCAGGATATCCACATGTTCTAGCGCCCATCTAATCATATCGTAATAAGGAAGGAGTTGTGGCCTTGCCTCTATTTTGTGCATCTCTTATTGAATGACAATTTTGTATTTGGTGGCCAAATCATCCTTCTCGTTATTGCTGGAATCATCTGAACAATTAACCGATTCAGACTGAAGAATGTCAGAGATGTATGTCGAGGTTTTGACGGTATTAATACTTCGGGGTGAAGTATCGAAAACTGCATCTGAGCCCTGACCTGAACTCTCGGCAGCCGCCTTGGACACTTTTCATGGAGCCATGATAGAAAAATCTGTATTCAGATCTCCTATAGTAAGAATTGTAAACACAAAAAGAAGTTATCCTCATGAAAAATCTTTGCGCGCAAAATAGAAATAAAATTGAAATAATGAAACAAACCCCTTAGCTTTAATCTTTCAACTTTGCATGAGTCCTTGCTGACAGAATGGCCAAATCGATTAATGGAAAGATTTAGGTGTGAGATGAGATCTTATTTTCCAATAACTTGTCAAAATTCAAATCAATGCCATAATTGTTTAAAAGATTTGTGATATTAAAGAAATGCGGAAACATTCAAAAATCTCATCTGTAGACTACGTACGTTAAAGGTCCTTGAAGGCATTAATTGATTTAGTTAATTTCTTTAACTTTGTACCTTCAACCCTCGAAACCTCTTTTCAACATTCGTCGTCTCAGATAATTTCGTTCCTAGTCTTGGAATCTAAAATACCAGAAATCGTGATGGTGCAATTTAGTTAAAAAAAAAAATCATGATGTGACTTAAGTTCTTAATTAAAACATGCTTACTCTCCAATTTATAGAAACCACGACTTCGTGACTCAGGGCTATGAAGGTATGGCTTTTTGGGAGAACGATTGTTGAGTTGTGAAACCCCGACAATGCTTAACTAGGGTTTAATGTGACTTACCCCTTACACCAACCTGGGTGAACTTTTTTTTAAAAACCATTTCGCGGCTTCGCGTATCGAAGTGTGAAAACCTTGCAACTTCTAACTCCCAAGGCGCGATAGCACGAGGTAATAAAAGTGATAGACTTGTTTAACCATTAAGCGACGTTGACTTAGGACTATAATGGTCATCGCGACTTAAAAACGTAAGTATTGAGTTAACAACAAATGCACGGAGTAAAATAAGGGTCTGTTCACTGAACGTGAGCAGATTGTTGAGGAGTAAAGTATCGCAAAAATACTCACCATGGTGCTAGTCTCTTGCGGCCATGAGATCTATGAATGTCCCCAACTTTATGAGACAGACTCTCACTTCGTCACCACCTACCAAATGTTGGGTGTAAACGCAGTTGTCGATAATTTCCATCTTCAGGATGGATTCTTATGTCATATAATATCCCCCCAAAAAAAAATTATTATTGAAGTCTGAATACGCTTAGGAATTTATTTCCATTTTTGGTAAATTTGAATTTGGAAAATTATTGCCATTTATGGCAATTCCGATTTTAGAATTTAGTTAAGTGTAATTTATTATTATCATTGTTGGGCAAAGATTTGATTTTCTCAACCAACTCTTTGATTATGACACTTGTAAGAAAAAAATATTTTTTATGTTTATTGCTGAGAGACAAATGGAAATCAGTTGACCATGACTCCATGAGTGGGTAACATGTTTGAACTACCTTAGGGTTGAATTATACAATTGGAAAATCATGAATTTGGCCATTCGTAGCCCCTAAAAGTCAGAGATTTGCAAATCTACGAAAATTCCCAAGGGGAAAAGAACTAGGCACAAGATGCTTTTGCATATATAGGCAAGACATTGCATAGTATGCAGAGGGGAGGAATATCACTTGTTGTTATGAGCACTGGTTTCTGAGTGTGAAGCAAGGAGAACTTTTCTGATTCTGAAAGAGGATGATAGCTAAGGAGGAGTTTGGAGTTCGTCCTGATGGATTCATGGTCAGGCTAGGGGGTGAAAGGAGAAAGTAAATTGGTTGTTTATTTTCTATGGCTGGGTGGAACCTAGCTGTTCCAATTGTTGTTTCAGCACTTGTTTAGATATGTTCATCTACTCTTCCCTGGCTAAATGTCCTATTGATTAAATAGTTGGTAGCATACATTTTACTTAATTTTGGATGAATGTCCTATTGTTTTATGATAAGTTGGTGGTGGTTATGTGGAAGTTTCTTATTCCAATGATATACTCTCTGAATTGTAGTATAAATATAGATTCATGTGTGAATATGTTTAAGGACTTATTGCACGCTTTTACAGATTGAAATTTAGTAAGTACAGACCTACATTAGTTATAAATATACCTTTTTAAGTTACAGTAAATCTACACCAAGCAAAAGGATTTCCATGATAATTATAAGCTATACCATAGTTGTAAATATATATGTGTGTGTGTAAACACATTGTTGCCCATAAATATTTTTAGAGCCACATGAATATCTAATACACAGAAAATTTCATATTGACTATTACAGGGATTTTCCATTAAATCCAGCTAAATTAAGTGTAGGATATGATCACTGTATCTTTCCTTCCAGAAATCTCAAGAGAAAATGTCCCGCGACATAAATACATAAAATATGTTATCTATTACAGAACTGGAAGAAGACGAGTTTTAAAACCCTACATAATATATGCGAACATAACTATTAAATGGTGAAATTCATAATTAATATAGGGTTCCCCTTTGTCATTTCCCTTAGGGCTTAAAGATACAAGTAACCAGTTGCTTTAGGCACCTAGTGTGAAACTAATTTGGTAATAACTTCCTAGGGTGTAACCTATCACTGTAATAAAACCTGGATGGGTATTATCCTTTCAACGCGGTGAGTTGGAACTCGAATACCTTTCTAGTGGGGTGCCTTTGTAAATCCCCAATCCCTCGAGCGATCAAGTCCTGCAAGAGAAGACCAATAACATCAGTAATAGAGTTATGAAAACAAATCAATGAAAAAATAAATATCAAAGATGAAGTAAATGTTCAAAACCAATTTACAAAATCAACACTTTTGAGTTTGTAAAGACGTGGATAGTCACTTATCTTAAAGAGGACGTGGGGTTCCTTGCTCCATCAACGATGTTGAGAGAATCGCCCATAACACAGAGGGGAGAAGTGGATTTGAAATAGCTGATGGGTACCCTCGCCACAGAAACAAAGGTTTCATCCTCAGTCTTGCAACCCAATACATTAGAACAATTTCTCAATTAATTTCAAGCATATAGTACATTTAAACATGTAAGTCATCTATTGCATAAACAGAACGATTAAAGTACATAGTATAAAACAGGTTCCACAGATTTGTCGATTCAGATATCAGATAGGGTTTTCAAGATTCTGTCCTCCTGTTTAGCTAAAGACCACAGACTCATGACAAAAGAAATAAAACCAATAACAGAGTTCTGGATATTTAGAACTTGTTTACGTCATGCTAAGTGAAAATTGATAAGTTAACCTCAGAACTTCAGAAGAATAAAAGTTTATACAGGGTAAAGCATTTCCACCAAGGCATTACTCTTCCCATCACAAACATACAACATGGTTACGGGACACCAGAGTCAAAATTCTTAAACTTACGTTTTAATGTTTTAAAAAATCGGTCAAGTTACACACAGTCCTTCAAACGCATATAATTTGAGACCAATGTTGTATAAACTTACATGGGTATAAGTCAGACGAAACATAGTGTCTTTTAGGGAATTGTTTCACGATTTTCACTATTTCACCGTTTAGTTATTGGAACACAAAGGGGTTTACGGGCCAGATACTAAAGGCGAATACTCAGTCGAAGAGACCTCTCTGTACAATAATGGATAACTCTATGATTATATTTATATACATATTGTGCTCTCTTTAAACCAAATTAAATCGGGACAAGCATCAGGATGTATACTCTCAACATTGGAGATTGGAGATTTCAAAATGTAAACAGAGGTAGATAACCTAAAATATTTTCACATAACTATTAAGTTAAAGACTCAAGGAAAACGTGATGCACATAGCAATTAACGAGGCAGATAAAGCTATGCCAAAGCTGTGAAACCTCTGAAAGGTTCGTGCCAAGAACTCGTATCGCTATCAAATTGAGTAAACATAAATAATACAGAAATGGATAACCCAAAATACAATAAACATGATATTATTTATATTACCAAACTAGCTCCTGCACTGTGTGGAAATTTTTCCCTCCCTTTGGCTTCATTACATTCTGGGACTTCCTACGGGTTACTCATAAAGAAAAATTCATGTTGTAGGGTATAAGGAATTTAGAAAAATGATACAAAGATTTTAAAATGGAGCCATGGTAAAACCCTAGACATTACCGAGTATACTAACAACCTTTAAACATGATATCTCAAACCACGGAAGTCAGGACCAATAGATTTAATAGGAGTTAGATGGCGAATGGTACGCATGGTTCCCTTTTAGAATTCACAGAGAGTTCAGATAAGCAACCGAGAAGTGACTTACCTCACATAGGGTGGTAACCAACTGGTGAGCACCTCCTAATATCCTTTCCTCCCAGAACGAGCCCAACTCCATGAGTCGTACCATGCTACCGATTTTAATAGCATCAGGGTTAGTGTTACAACGTTCTTGAAAATACACAGAACAAGGGCGAGAAATGAAACAATAATCTTAGAAAACCTCCACTAAGAAGACTAATGGTGATAGTTACGAGTTGTGCCTAGGCCATGTGAATAGAGCAAGGTGGCAGAGACACAATGGGCACAGAGCGATGGCCCAAAGGCATACACTACAGGACCTCTTAAATGTCGCAGGAAGGGCTATTTTTGTCATGACAATTTTACTCTATAGATTTTTGTAATGTTCCTCAAATTTACCAAATATATATTTTTTTTTCTTAGGGACATTAAATTTCTTTCTCTGTGAACAACTTATCTCTAAATACCCTATTGTTATTAAAAGCAAGTAGTTGTGATCACTATCAAATTTTCAAGATTTTTATGTTTTCCAATNGGCCATGTGAATAGAGCAAGGTGGCAGAGACACAATGGGCACAGAGGTCGAGCGATGGCCCAAAGGCATACACTACAGGACCTCTTAAATGTCGCAGGAAGGGCTATTTATGTCATGACAATTTTACTCTATAGATTTTTGTAATGTTCCTCAAATTTACCAAATATATTTTTTTTTTCTTAGGGACATTAAATTTCTTTCTGTGTGAACAACTTATCTCTAAATACCCTATTGTTATTAAAAGCAAGTAGTTGTCATCACTATCAAATTTTCAAGATTTTTATGTTTTCCAATTATTGACATAATTAACTAACATTATAACAGATTTTGTCTCTGAGATATTTCCTATTGAACATTAATCATATGCTCAAAGGGTCAAGAGTAACTTCGCCATACCCCAGCCTCTCATATTACCCACATATCTAGAATAAGAATGGTGGTTGTAATAGTGGTTTCAAACCAACCCACTTTTCGCCTAGCAATCTTCCTCCAGCTAACACTTACCCCATCATCAAAATAGTGGTTGAAAATTGTGGCGCGCTCAACGAAAAATTATCCTCTTCACAAGTTCTGGCTTCACAACTCTCCTTGTCCATTGATATCCTTCCTATTAGTGCTACTTTAGATCAACGACCACTATCAAACATCGTTCCACCCTCCTTTCCTTTTCCACACGTCTCCCAAGATTCCCATGATCTGTTGACACGTAACTCCCCTTTGGATGAATGGATATCGTTGACTCTTCCTTTTTGGCCGTAGTTTTCAACTCTCAATGCTACTCTCCTCTGCCTGACAATTTCCTGGAGTGGAAGATCTATTTCCACCTGTCCTCTTAAATCCACGGCTAGGATCTCCTTCGCGGATCTAGCCTTCGGGGATATCAAATATCATGTCCATTTTTTCTACCCCTTAAGTACGCGGAATCCTGCCACGTTTCCTGTTAAATAAGACAACCTAGAAATTACTTCAGGTGTTTACCCAGAGTCCACATATCTTCGCCACATCTCCTCTCCGGATCTGATGACTCAGATTCACTTCGGGTGATCTGACGACTCATATCTGTTCCGGCTCTCCAGAATTCATAAGTCTCAAATCTCAATTTCTTGTCCCTGCTAACTGGGTATCTCCTGGAGTTCCATATCTCGCACCACATGTCCTCCTTTGCATCGATGATTCTCATCTCTTCAGCTTTCTAGGCTTCGGCTGATTCAACACTTCAACTTCCACCTCCTTTTGGATCTCCTGACCCATTGATACATATCCTCTCCAAACTCTCCTTTCGCAAATATGGAATTCGCGACTCGCCACTTCCAAGTTAACACTTCCTCCCCATTCTTGACTTCTAACATGCCGACATTTTTGGAGCCCCCCAAATCCGATGGTTCTTGCTCCTCTAGAACTAACGGTATAGATATTCCCTTCATGTATCGAGACTTCGAATTTTGTGTATCATGTATCCCCGATATTCCAAAATTCTCCCTGGACAATCGATGGTCCAAATATCTCCTCGATCGCATTTCGTGAATCCTCACGACTCTGCCCTTTAACCTTTCCTCTTTGCGAGTCAGCGAAATGATTTTCTGTTGCCACATGTCCCCTTTCGATGGATGGTCCCAATTATTTCAAGATTTTGCGTTTCAGGGTTTCGTAGATTTCACTCTGCTTCTTCCAAATCTTTTGGTTTGCAAAATTCTGATAATTCCCTACGACTAACCAGTGCACTACTTCTCTGAGATCTAATAGCTTGAAATATTTTGGCTTCTCCTTAATGCATCTTAACCCTTGATCTTCCTGTGATTATCTCGAATGTCTGTGCTCCACATTTATATACTTCAACATTTCAAGACTTGGATACTTTTTTAAGTGTTTCCTCTCGAGGCTTAAGATCATTATCCCTATTAAGGTTTGTTTTCGCTATCTTCCCTAACCTGGGAGATTTCAAACTTTTCAAATACTACGCCTTCCAAATTTCTCTTGCGAGCCCTGTAACTTTAGGTCTCGTCTGCGTTTTCTGAAATCATTGTCCCTCTTGAGCTTTCATCAATGAAACATGACTTTGGCCCTACGCACACTTGCACTCTTTGTGCATCTTCACACTATCTCTCCTGAGATGTCGAAAGTCAAAAGACTCTTGACCTTAACCTTCTTGAAACTACACTGGATCTAATGACCGAGATTCTGTTGAAAAAGATACAGATCTACCCTAGCACATTGTTATCTTGATAGTCTTTATACCAGACTCCTATAAACAACTGGTTAAATTTATCTTCAATCCTTAAAGAAAATGATAGAGGGGAAACCCCTACTGGAGATGATTTCCCTAAATAGTATTTATGATCGCAGGTGTTATGTAGAGTTTGAAGACTTGTTTAAAATATTGAACCGACTCTACAATAGGTAAAAGGTTTATGTAGTTAAAATCCTTGGACATTTCTCCTGAGTTTATCAAAGGAAGAGAACTGCAACCTTTTTCTATATTTCATACAGTCGGTTTAAAAGGAAAAAATACTTTCAATAAACAAGAAATAACTTCTGTGTAATCGATGTTTAGCTAGCTCATAAATTTCGTAGGTAACAACACACACACACACACATGTATATTTCAATTCTGATATTCCCTCAAAATTCCATTTTGTAACAGTAGAATTTAAACATCCTTAAAATCAACCACAGATCGATCCGATAAATTGTTTTTCTATTGTACCAAAGATTAAATCACACGAGTAGGAGAACCTTCACACTTTCATTAACAGTAATACCCACAACACTTTTTCTTAACTCTACTTAGGAAAAATTCCATACATTTATCAACAGTTATCACATACAACAGTCTTTCTTGGCTCTACTCAATGCATAAATTTAACTGTAGATATTTATTCAATAATTTATTTCCTTATACCCAACAAGTATATGTAAGCTATAAATCATCCATCAATAGAACATTTAACCAGAACTAAGTAAATACATTATACCAATTATTAATCAACATAATGATCAATCAGGGAAGAGTAGAAGAACATATCTGAACAAATTTCCGGGACAACAAATTGAACAGCCAAGTTCCACCCAACCATAGAACAGAACAACCAAACTACTTGTTTCGTCCGCCCCCTAGCCCGACCATGAGTCTATGAGGGTGAACCTCAAAACTCCTATTTCTCTATATCCCTCTTTCAGATCCCAACTCTCCTTGCCTCAAACTCAAAAATAGTGCTCATAACAACAACTGATGTTTTTCTTCAGATCAGAAGTTCTCCTTTCCTCACACTCATAATTAGTGCTCATAAAAACAAGTTTGTCTTTTCCCCTAGCATACTAGGCAACGTCCTACCCCCTCCCATATTCTATATATATGCAAAAGAATCGTGTTTCTAGGCCTTTTCCCCTTGGGAATTTTTTCATCTTTACAAATCCCTGATTTCTAGGGGCTGTAAATCACCAAATTCCTAATTTTCCACTTGTAAAATTCAGCCCTGAGATAGTTCAAGCATGTTCCCCACTCATGGAGTGATGGTCAGCTGATTTCAACCTAGTTATTCCATTTATCTTTGAGAAATAAATATAACAAGGATTTGTCTCTTACAAGTGTCATAGTCAAAGAGTTAGTTGGGAAATCAAATCTTTGGCCAATCAATCACAATAATTAATTACAATTAACTAAATCCCCAAATTCAGAATAGCAATAAATGCAAATAATTTTCCAAATTTGAATTTGCCAAAAACAAAAATAAATTCCAAGTATTTTCAGACTTAAAAATAATTTATTTTGGGCAATGTTACATCCTTTCTCGGTTCAATACAACATTTTCCTCAATGTTCGTCCCTTTCTTGGAACAGGGTTGGATGAGATTTTTGCAAATCTCTTTCCAATTCTCAAGTGGCATCCTCAAGACGAAAGTGATTCCTTTGCACTTTTACCTGGGCGACGACTATGTCCATAGTGCTATTTATCTCCTATCCAGAATGCGTAGAGGTTCCGCTTGGAACTCGCCTTTTGGTTCCACCTGCACGATGTTCCAATCGATCATGTGAGTAGGATCATGAACATAATTTTTTAACAAAGAAACATGAAATCCATTATGAATTTTCAGATTTGCAGGAAGAGTAAGTTGATATCCCACGGGTCCAATTCGAGCTATGATCTCTAAGGGCCACAAAACTTGGGCGCCAACTTGGAATAGTTTCCTAGATTTAGTGAACTTCTTCTAGATTTGACTTTTAAATAGATGTGGTCTCCCACTTGGAATTCCTGGTGTCTTCTTTTCAGGTCCACGTAACTTTTATGTCTCCCTTGTGCTTCTTTTAAATTACTCTCTACTTTTCTTACCGTACTCTCGATTTCCTGGAGCATTTGTGGCCCCACCATGATTCTGTCAACTAGGTTATCCCATCTAATCAGAGTCGTACACTTTTTGTCGTACAGTATTTCAAAGGGGCTCATCTTATCCGATGTATGGTTACCATTATTGTATGCAAATTCCACCAAGTGCAGGTAGACTTCCCACTAGCTTGAATTCATCCTTACATACATACATAACATATCCTCCATGAGTTGGTTTGTTCGTTCAGTATGCCTATCCGTTTGTGAATGGTAGGTTGTGCCGAAATGCAATTCAGTATTCAACCCTGCAAACAATTCTTTCCAAAATGTAGATGTAAATTTTACATCTCTATCCGAAATCACCATTTTAGGAATTCCATGCAGTTTAAAATTTTCTTTCATGAATATTTCAGCGATGTTATTAGCTTTATAAGTAGACTTTATAGGAAGAAAGTGTGCAGACTTACTAAGCTTATCGATTACTGCCATAATTGAATCATTTTTTTTTTGAGTTCGAGGAAAACCTGTAATAAAATCCAGTGATATAGTCTCCCATTTCCATTCCGGCACAGGTAGAGGCTGCAACAGATCGGTTGGATGTTGGTGTTCATCTTTCACATGTTGACAATATTGGCACCTGGATAAGCATTCTGCTATTTCTCCCTTCATATTAGGCCAAAAAAATAACTTCCTTAGTGCTGTTATTCTGCTTAAGGCATCAACCACCTTGTTTTCCTTACCCTTGATGTGTCTTACCTCAAAGTTAAATTTTCTCAACAAGGCCAACCATATTCCTTGCCTTGTGTTAAGGTCTGGTTGACTAAACAAAAATTTAACACAATTGTTATGAGTCAATAACAAAAGAATTATGCCCATTATATAGTGCCTCCACATCTTTAATGTGTGTATTACCACTGCTAACTCTAAGTCATGAGTGACGTAGTTTCATTTGTGCTCCTTTATTTTTCGGGACTCATAACAAATAACGTGACCCTCTTGAGTTAGGATACCACCCAGACCTTCTTTACTTGCATCCACATAGATTCTGAAGTCTTTGTTTGGATCTGCTAATTTTAAAATGGGTGTAGTTTTTAACAATTCCTTTAACTTATTGAAACTGTCCTAACATTTTTGTGACCAGTTAAACTTGGTTTCTTTATTTTTCAATGATGTGATGGGGTATGAAACCTTGGAAAATCCCTCTATAAATCTGCGGTAATATCTGGTGATTCCCATGAATGACTGGATGTCTGCTACATCCTTAGGGATTGACCATTCCATGATGGCTCTTATTTTCTCTGGATCAACTGCAATACATTCTTTAGATATTACATGTCTTAGGTACTTTATTTTATTTTGATATAAGTCACACTTGTCGAATTTAGCATACAATTTGTGTTTTCTTAAAGTTTATCAAACTATCCTTCGGTGTTCTTCGTGTCCTTCTTTTGTTTTAGAATATACTAGGATATCGTCAATAAACACCAAAACAAACTTGTCCAAGTACTGACTAAAAATGTTGTTCATTAAACACATAAATGCCATTGGTGCGTTAGTGTGACCAAATGGTATAAGAATGATTTCCTAATGTCCATATCTCGTTCTGAATGTTGTTTTACTTATGTCCTCATCTTTTATTCTAATTTGGTGGTAACCAAATATTAAATCCAATTTAGAGAAAATATTTGCCCCACCTACTTGATCAAAGAGATCATTGATTCTAGGTAAGGGGTATTTGTTCTTAACATTCATTTTGTTTAGCTGTCTATAATCAATGCATAATATTAGAGCTCTATATTTGTTTTTAACAAAAAGGACTGGTGCTCCCCATGGTGAGACAGTTGGCCTGATGAATTCCTTGTCGAACAGTTATTTTAGTTGAATCTTTAATTATGTTAACTCATTAAACTCATTTGGTAGGGCACCTTAGATATAGGAGCTGATCCCATTAGTAGATTGATAGAAAATTCTTTCTCTCTCCTTGGGGGCAATTTAGGTATCTCATCAACAAACACGTCTCTAAAATTATGCAAGATGAAAAAATCTTTTAGGCTAGGTTTATTTTCTTTTTCCAAAAGATTTGTCACTTGGATGGCATAAATTTGGCAACCTTTTCTCATGCACTTCTTAAATTGCCTTGTTGAAATCTGCCTAACTGAGATTGATTTTTGTATGCCTTGAATAGTCCTAACAATGTCGTTTTCGTCTCTATATTTGAGTGATTTTTCATAAAAATCTAAAACTGCTTTATTCCTTTATAACCAATCTATTTCGATAATTATGTCATAAGACCCTAACGGTAGAATGTTCAGATTTGTCTTTGTGTTTTGACCACCTAAACTGAACTCACAGTCAGAAATAAAATCATATACTTTTCTTTTTGT
>JASDQU010105892.1:1949-12113 GCA_032191745.1 Picea mariana
CAGATGCTCTTCTGACCTCACACATTAGGGTGCATCTATTATAAACCTAAATTGCACCACACATGCTTACCTGTCATCAGGCCAACTCATATCCCTTCTTTGCCAAAACTCTACTAAACAACTCTTTGAAAATCCTCTTGTGTCAAGGCCCACACGCCCTAACCCATTACTGCACGCGTGTACATGCTGGCTGACTCACAATAGCCCATGTGTACCTAACAAATCACGAAAAAAGGAAAGTTTCCGATAGAACAAAAAGCTATGGGTTAGTTAACTAAAACTCCCAGCCATGCATGGCCGAGGGTTTGTCCAAAACCCTAGCTCCTTCTAGCCTATAAATGAAGGGGTAAGGGTACCATTTGGAAAGAGGAAAAAATATAGCGAAGAAACTCTACCCATTTACGTAATCCATTGTCCCAACCCTTTAGCCTTTCCTCATGCCAAAAGATATTTAACGCAAAGTAGTTGAAGGACAGAAGAATAGGAGCCCAGGATCAAGTTCAAGGAGCGATGGTCGGTCTCAGCTTTTGTAAGTTGATTCACTTTCATTAATAAAAAGAATACTTTTCCCGTCCCAATGCATGAATTGTCTATGATTTGATTAAGTTATGCTTGATTTCTAACCCTTGAGTATAGAAGTAGCATGCATGCATAGTTGTTGTTTGTCTTGAGAACAGGTCATCTGTGGAAGGAGCAGCACAAGAAAGTAGTCAAGCACAATGGAGGATCTACATCGAATGCCAGTAATAAGGTAGGTGGTCCTTTTCCTTGCATTTACTGTGAAAAAGGGGTTTAAATCTTGGGTTGTAGGTAAAAAAAGTAGTTTCTATTCGGTCAAAATCTACATGCAAGTCTAACCCTAGTTTGCTAGTCCGTAGGGTGTTTTTCCCAACAACAATTGTGCAGTTTCTAAGTACAGGAATGGCCCCATCAGACATGATAGTTGTGCAGAAGAAACAACTGGTAGTTAAAGTAGCATACTATCAACTCTTTTCAAAAAAAAATTATAAGTTAGGTGCATATAGAATATTGAGACAATGCATGTTGGAACATGAGAAGCCTATGATACTCACTGAATCACGTGAAGGGATTGTAGGAGGACATTATGCAAAAAAATTGATTGCGCAATTATTTTGTGTGCAGGGGACTGGTGGCCCACACTTCAAAAAGATGTTAAGGAACATTTCCAGTCATGTGATGTATGACAAAGAGTGGGAAATCCATCCAGGAGGGATGAAATGCCTTTAAATCCAATGGTTACATTGCAAGAATTTGATAAATGGGCCATATACTTTGTGGAGCCAATCAACCCACAAGTAAGAGGATCAAGGGAAAGGTACATAATCATTACAATGGAGTGTTTGACAATATGGGTAGAAGCAACATCAATCCTAGACTGCACTATGGAGACTGTTGTGTGATTTATATTTGAGAATGTAGTCACACAATTTGGATGTCCATGCATATTACTCAATGATAAAAGAACACACTTCCTGAATAACACAATTGCAGCATTGACTGGGGAGTTTGAAATTCATCATCAGAAGAGTACCCTATATCATCCTCAGGCCAATGGGATGGTGTAAGCTTTCAATGAAATCTTGGAGAATAATTTGACAAAGATCTGCAATGTAGGGAGATATGATTGGGACTTAAGAGTTCATGCAGTTTTATGGGCCTACATGACTACAAGAAAAAATTTCACAGTGCAGACACCTTTCAGGTTGGTCTATGGGAAAGAAGAAGTTATTTCAATGGAGTTTATTCTACCTAGCCTACACATTGCATGTTGATGATTGCAGCTTCATGAAACATTCTCCATATCGTAGTCCTATAGACTGATTTGAGATGATCTGTGAGAACGCATATGTGATAGGTGAGTCATACTCCTATGGACTGAGTTGAGATGACTTGTGTTGGCCTCTTTTCGTGCTCCTCTGAACTGAGTTGAGATGACTGAGATGGTATCGTGTCATACTCCTATGGACTTAGTTGAGTTGACTTGAGATGGCTCTCCATTTTGTACTCCTATGGATTTAGTTGAGTAGATTTGTTGAGAGTTTTGTCCCCTGCGGATGACCACATGTGGACTTGTTCCTAGTGGCATTGCACTAGAGGATGTTTGTGAGATCATTTGTTATATTGTCTAAGAGTAAGATTATTGCAAAACCCTATTTTGTATTGTGAAGGATACAAGTCGGCCCCACTGTAAAAATACATGTATATATAATGTAATTATAAATTGTGTTTTTGAGATGTACAAGTTGGACCTATTGTGCCAATGAAGAGACATATATATTCATGTGTTATGACTTGTATTTATTAGTGAATGATCTGAATTGTGAAACATATCATCTCATTCACTCACAACGCATAGACTGGAATTGGAGAGTTGTAATTTACTGTGCTCTTCTTCTATGCACTATCTTTATTGGTCATAGAGAACCCTATTGTGTGCGCTAGGTTTTCCGGTGAGAGGGTTATATTCTCTTTACTTTATAGCAAATGATTGTTGGGTTGATCCCTTGTTTGAGAGGGGTTTTCCCAGGATATATTTATGGTGTCTTGTGCGTGGTTATTCTTCTTGTGATCTTGGTTTACTGCAACTATTGTATTGTTGCATTGTTTATGGTTCAAGTTCATGATAAATTGAAAATAAATTGCATGTGCTTGATCAACCATAAAAAAAATCAACATGGTATCAGAGAAGTGTTCATGAAGATGACCTATTAAACATTCAATGAAGGCAAGGCATGGAACTTTAAGGGTTGCTAGACCCCTGTTGTTGGTGTAAATAAAGGGACGAACCCCTATGGTGAAGTTTAAGACTGGTTGCAGGCATATTAGCCTTGGTCAAGCCTTGATTAGGGTCTTAAAAAGGATACCACACCATGAAGAAACCCCTTTAGGGTTGTCATAGCTACAAGGATCCCTAAACACAGGCTTAACCACAAACTTAAACTGACCCCTAACAAAATTGCAAACCTAATTTTGAGGGAGATCAAAGGCAGACTCTGAGGTATCTTGAAGGCCGAATTTGTGATAGTCTTCTATGATAGATCTATGGAAGCACTGAGTGGATCTAAGGTCGGTCCTTATGACAATTTTTGAAGCAGATATAAAGAGAGTTTTGTGACAGAATATGGGCATGTTCTGTGGTTGTTTTTGAACAAGTGATAAGGCACATTTCAAGGTATGTTATAAGGCCTATTATGTGGCAGAATTAACGCTATCTTTTAGAGAAAATTTCAAAAGACAAGGAATTATCTTCTTGGCATAGAACTCTAGAATTTAAGGGTTGTCTTTCAGGAGTAAACTTGGCGAGTTCCAAACCTCAGTTGAGGTCCCTCGTTTTTTGAATCAAATTACAGGCAATGTACTTCATGCAAAGTTTGAGGGAAAATTTTGGAGCCATATTTTGTATACCCAAGAGAAGATTGAGGAGCAACTAGGCCAAGCTTGAGATCTATCTTGGGCACAAATTTCAGGCTTGCTACAGGAAGTATACTAGCCAAGTTCTAAATCTGAGTTTGAAGAAAAAAAAATTAAGTCAAATTTATGAAAACGCGTTTCAAGAATGATCCTTGGCGTGACTTTTGAGTGTGTGTTATAAGTGCACCTTATTCAAACTTTAGTGGATATCGAGGATAATATACTTGCAACTAGTGATGTGCAAGGTTCCCATAATGATCAAGCTCTTGTCACTATGTGAATCATTGTCCTTTTTGGAAGAAAGGAAAGCAACATGTTGATCAAAATCCACCTCAAAATAATTCAAGGAATGAAAGCAAGAACAGTGAGGAGTTCTTCTCTATCTCAGCCTTCTCATGAGGACCAAAATCAATATTAAGTGTGATTGTAGACTAAGGTAAGTTTTGTACTACATTCCTTATTTGATTTCATCATTACTCTATAGTAGCTTGCATTTTATAATGAAGGGTATTATCCCTAGTATGGGAGCCCTCATGACTTGGACCATAATCCCTAGTGCGGGAGTCCAATATTTTTGGTTGGTTATTATCCCTAGTTCAGGAGACCATTTTGGTTTTTATCCATACGTAAGGCCATCTTGGTTATTATCCTAGTACAGGAGGCTATATTTCTTATTTCATTATTGAAGGGCCATGATCCCTGGTACGGGAGCCCATATTTCTCCTTGATTAGTAAAGTAATGTAGAGGCAGTAGAGGACCTGAGAAGGCATGGGATGTCTCCGGGATAGAAACATAGGAAAAGGATGATGTCACAATTTCCTCAAGGACATATGTTTATCCTTCAGACATCAGAGGGATTCACTTAACTCAAAGGGAGTCAAACTATTTGAGAAGAAAGTAGAGCTAGAAGACAAAAGGTTTCTTTATGATATCTTGCAGATGACAGAGAGACCACAGATATTTTCGAGCTATTTTCAGCTATGAGCCACATCATTGATACTGATCCTTATTTTTATGGAGAAGTAGTAGTTCAATAGGTTTTTCAAGATTCTATGACCAAAGAGTATCATTCCATCATGAATAATGATGTGTGGGATATTGTTATGATACCGAAAGGGAAGTATGTAGTGACTTCCAAGTGGATCTATAAAATCAAACTTACAATTGATGGAAGTGTCGAGAAGTACAAAGTGAGATTTGTGGCTAGAGGATTCTCTCATGTGGATGGAATAGATTATGAGGAGTCATTTAATCCTGTTGCCCAATACACTTCCATCCGTACGATTATTTCTCTTACCGCATCCATGGGTTGGAGACTACATCGAATGGATGTGAAGACAAACTTTCAAAATGGAGAGATTGAGGAAGAAGTTTACATCGAGCATCCAGATGGATTCGTGATACATGAGAAGGAGTCTCATGTGTGCAGGTTGAATAAATCCATGTATGGACTAAAGCAGGCACCTTGTGCATGGTATGAGAATATTTATGGATACTTTATGAGTTTGGGCTTCAGCAAGAGTGTTAATAATCCCAACCTATACTACAACATTGTTGGTGATGAGTGCCTAATTTTGTTCCTATATGTTGATGACTTATTCCTCACCGGTTCAGAAATCCTTATTGTTGAATGTAAGCATGCATTAGCTTCTAAATTCATGATGAAGGACCTTGGTATGATGCACTGCATCTTGGGACTAGAAGTGTGGAGGATTATTGATGATATTCTTCCGAGTTAGGGGAAATACACAGTTGAGATATTGAAGAAATTTGGGATGACAGGCTACAAGCCCATGGCCACACTAATGGTGATGAATCTAAAAAAAACTAAATGAGACTTCTTCTTATTCAGGCGATATTGATCCACATCTTTGTTGGTGCAAGTTTGATCAGACTAGGGTCCTTCTCAGGTTACCAACAAAAGGTACCAAGTAGTCTAGAGCGTTGGAATTTTCATCTCCTCTGAAGAGAAGAAGTCTCACCTGAAGCATTGTTGAGAAAAATGGATAGGGAAGGGCAAGGAAAATACTTAGGAGGATTCACAGAACCTTCAGGATTCATCTTGATCTTGCACAAGACATCTAACTACAGAACAAATCTGAACTCATGTGTGCAAGAATTGAAACTACTTATGTTGTGGAAAATCATTTAAACCCAGAGACATCATGTAGAACTCATGAACCATAAAGAAGTATTGTAAAGATACAATGCATAAGGATAAACATAGAAAGCCACATCATATTTTGAAATTTTGGATCCTCCTTCATATGTTATCTTCAGATCTTTCTTCAATTACAATCTCAGAGGTACACAGTAGCGCTCTGTTACAAACTCCTGGCTTTGGAATCATGTCACAAAGGTCTAACTCCCAAAAAGGTGCACAGATTACATTACAAACTCAAAATATGACTTCTCAGTGGTATACAACAACTATGACCAAAACCTTACATTTGCGATATCAACCAACCAAATCAACAACAACTTAGTCGACCTAACTCTTTTACAATTGTATGCAACCCTATATATAAGCTAGGTCATGTCTTCTGGATTTGGATTGCACGCTTTCTTATTTTGTTGCAACCACTTTTGCTTTGTTGGCATTGCGTTGTCCTTTTCTCACTTGATTTATGTTTCTTCCCCTTATTCTTTTGTCCAGCTTCTTTTTCATCTTGTGCAACTCGTACTAGGCCAAAATTGGGACTGTAGTCCTTCTTGTGAAACTTGTTATCCAAAAATGAAGGGCCCAAAAGGCTCCGACCATAAACCTTGACTTTCCCTCGAGTCAAGTACTCGGCTCTTTCACAGCTTCCAGGAGCAACTGTTGTTTTCCCTTGTCCTCCTTTTCCTCTTTTTGTTGCTCTTCTGCTTGTGCTTTCTCTTCTTTTTCCTCTTCAAACGAAGGGCCCAACTTTGGGACCAACTCCAAGGCCTGCTTCCTTTCTTCTTGAAAGCTCCCAACTTTGTCCTGCCACTTTCTAGAAAGGAGTGAGGCCTCGGCAATGAACTGTTGGGTCGCATCTATAATTCATCCCTTGGGCTTGGATGCAACCAATGATTTCCATTCAGAATATTTTTTTTCATCGAATTGATGCATCTTCATATAAATTGTCTGAATTACAGGCCGGAAGTCGCGTAGCTCCTTCTTTGCTGTGGATTGCGCCTCAAATAGGGTGTTCAGTTTTTTGTCTGCTTGTTGGATCTAGTCAAACTTTTGTTGTTACTCCAGTGGATCCATTGTGGCCGTAAATTCTTCATTCACCACCTGGATTCTGGTGCGCACATCCTTCAAGGTTTGGTTATGTCTATCGATGATGCCCATCCAATCGTTGAATTCGCTGAAAATCCTTGTGCACTAAGTTGTGCGCTTATGTAGTGTTTCTCAGGCATGGTTTCCTTCCAGCACTATCTTCTCCATTTTCTCCTGCAGCTTCCAAGGTTGTTGTTCTGCTTCTTGCTGTTTTTTTGCATCTGCACTTCCAGATGCTCAGCGCGAATGGCCAATTGTGAACATGCACCTTGGAGAAGTTCAATCTGATGCTTCGGCTCTCCTGCATCACTAGCTTCAGGCAGTTGGGGTGTGAGCTTATGAATCTCCAGGCAGGATTCAACAAGCCTTTATTGGACTCTTTCCAGTCTATGCTCAACCTTGATTTTTGCATGTTCCTCTTATTTTTTGCATGCTTGCGCAAGGAGCGCTTCATCCCTTGCGAACTCTACATACCTCTCCACCTGTTGGAGCCTCTACTCCATTTGATCAGTTGATGATCTAATCATTCCAACTAAGTGTGTTTCTATCCATTGTGCAAGGTCATCGAAAGACGGTGTTGTGTCCCTGGGTGCTCGAGTCTACAGTTGAAGTCCACTAGTCGTTGAGTGGTCTGAAGGAGTCTCCACTTCCTCCTCCCCTGTAGATAGTCCTGGAACCAACCTCAAATGCAACGCCGATGGCAGAAGTATCAGAACCTCTATTCTGGCCAGGCAGAGTTGCAGCAAATCTGCGCACTGTTGAGGGTTTTGGAGAACCAGCTCCATCTGTTCCTGCGTGGATGTTGCACTCTGCCCGAAATTTTACTTGGGTTCCTTCTGAACCTCTGGTATCTACTTCCCTTTACTTGCATCTACTTCCTGAATTTCTCTTTCCTGGCCACCCTCAACCTTGTTCGTTGAGGGGATGTGATGGGTACTTTGAGCTTGTGGCTCCTCCATCATTTGAGTGTCCTTTTTTGGAACAAAAGGCACAATCTATTGGTCCTAGGTGTCCAGGTTTGGACTAGTCAGTTGTAGGCTCTGCTCAGGTATTTCTGGATTTAGATCAGAAGCTTATGGTCTCTGCTCAGGAAACTCTTGGTTTGTTTCTAGGAGTTCTCTCTCTAGTTTCTCTAGGGTTTCGAGATGCATCGGCTCTGGACTAGTGCATTGGGGTGCACTGGTGGTTTATGGGGGTGACAACTGGGGTTGTGGTGGTGATGGAGGGTTCTCGATGATGATGGTGGATGGAGGGGTGTCAGGATCAGGGTCATCCTGATTATGGATTATTGGGGTTGCTCTGACCACTGAGCAAGTGCGGGAGACGACGGATGAAATGAGTTGGGGGTTCAGAATTTTACTTGGCAAGACCCCGATTTTGAACTTCTTCGCCACTGGTTCAGTAATGAATGCAGCACTTAGAATCTCATTGACATCCTTTACATTCAACATGGATTTCTCTGTAAGTTGTGGGAAGATTGACATCTTTCTTTTCTTTCACTTCAATGGTTGTGTCTCCTCCTCCTCAGAGTCTGATTGCGTCAAAGCTTCCTTCTTCTGGACCTCTAGTCCTGAGCTTGATCCTACCCCTACTTCTTTACCTTTCTTCTTCAGTAGCTCAGTAGGTAAAATATAGTGCATCCTCGACTTGCGTGGGTTGCATTTAACTCTTGGAAATGACATTACCTCTTTGTCAAAGGCCTCCTCATCTAGGTATAATGGTATCATTCTCGAGTGGAAATCTTCCCTGTTAGCATACCTCGGCCATACAAACGTATGATGTCGGTTCATGCTGAAAGCGATGTTCCTTGTTTCAAAATTGAGGAGCTCCTATGGAATGTGCAACCTATGAATTGCGTCGATCAGGCTGTTGTACCACTTGGAGAACATCGCGTGGTTGAAGGTTGTGCTCTCCGAGTCTGCCCTGGAATGCCAAGGCTCAAACATCTTCTCAAGGTACCCCTTGTCTGCTAGCGCCAATGGTATTCCAATGGGTGGATTCCACTTTAGCATCGTGAATGTCATCAATAGGTATCCATAAGTGAAGGTGCCTCCCTTCTCCTGGGCTTCCTTGCAAGCCACAAGTAGTTCCTCCAGTAGGTAACTACACTAGTTGAGCATAACACCTTGGCACAAAAGTCTGCTACTGATGGTGCATCTAGTGTGAATTCTCCCTTGTAATATGACCTCATAGCCTTGTTGGCTATGATGTAGCAACCAGTATTGACTGTCTCTGGTAGTATGGGGTCAATTTTGGCTGTGCACCCCCCTCTCTATGTGTGGAACCTTTCATAGAGGCTGGGATCCCCTTTCTTCTTTTCGTGCTTACTGGGACCCTAGAATCCTTTCGACACATCCTCACCTTTAAGGGACGGTCCAATAAACTGATGAATGTCTTCAGCATGGATTGGATACCGCCTATCCAACCAGAGACTTATGTCATGCACCCTACTGATCAGGAATTTGGTGCACCACGCAACATCACCAGTGGCACTGAACATTGGTAGATCTCTGAGGTTCATGATCGTCGAGGTGAATAGGTTGAAATATTTAGGCTTTGGCATGAACTGCATGCCTCCCAACTCATCTGGAGCGATAGTCCAGAATACGTCTATGTTCATATGGGGGAACAAGACTTGGTCTGTTAGGTCAAGTTCAAGGAGCTTGACCTGCTCCACCTTCCCCTTTATATCACCCATGACCTTAACTCGGGGGTCGCAGGGCTCATCTAGTACTGCATTTTTCGACTTGGCGCTTTAAGTTCCTGTATCTCTCGACATTGTGGGCTCTAAGTTATCACAAATTCTGCGGTGAACTAAGGATTAGGGATCACAACTATACAGGCTTGCTATCTCTACAGAATTTGTAAATTGCTAAGTTCTTTGAAAACAATGTGTTCTACAGTGAGTTCTCAGAGCCTTATACTTGGGCTTAGCTGACAAGTTCAGCAATAACTGTTGTTCATCATGAACATATGGACGCAACTTGGATCTGAGTTGTCTAACGGGATGGTTTAATGGGGTAAATCCTATTGGGTGATTCAATCATTTACTGTGCAAGTTGGACAGGGATGTGGCCAATTTCATACCTTTCAGTTTGACGGGTGGGAATCCCGGCATGAATACCGATGGAATATTCACATATCGTGGATTTATGTCTTAACTGAATTCATATGGGGTACCATAATAGCAATAAAGGTTGTGACTGGACTAGGTTCATGTGGCACATGGGCTCAGATTGCATTCAGATTCGTTCTCCCTCCAACCATAAAGGAATCCCCGTCATATTAATGATTGTCATTAATGGATTCTTTACACTTTTGATCCTGTGCCAATGAGTAAGAAGTTTTGCATCAAACAACACTTAAACAGAAAAGGAAATGAACTAATTTGCAGTGCAACACTGCACATGTCGACTTTATTAACTGAAGTTACAAAAAATTTAGAAAAACTCAAATTTAACTATTATACATGCTCCTTCAGACT
>JASDQU010105892.1:18924-45214 GCA_032191745.1 Picea mariana
GATGAATGTCTTCAGCATGGATTGGATACTGCCTATCCAACCAGAGACTTATGTCATGCACCCTACTAATCAGGAATTTGGTGCACCGCGCAACATCACCAGTGGTACTGAACATTGGCAGATCTCTGAGGTTCATGATCATCGAGGTGAATAGGTTCAAATAGTCAGGCTTTGACATGAACTGCATGCCTCCCAACTCATCTGGAGCGATAGTCCATAATACGTCTATGTTCATATGGGGGAACAAGACTTGGTCTGTTAGGTCAAGTTCAAGGAGCTTGACCTGCTCCACCTTCCCCTTTATATCACCCACGACCTTAACTCGGGGGTCGCAGGGCTCATCTAGTACTGCATCTTTCAACTTGGTTCTTTGAGTTCCTATATCTCTCGGCATTGTGGGCTCTAAGTTATCACAAATTCTGCGGTGAACTAAGGATTAGGGATCACAACTACGGTTTTCAAAACTATACAGGCTTTCTCTCTCTACAGAATTCGTAAATTGCTAAGTTCTTTGAAAACAATGTGTTCTACAGCGAGTTCTCAAAGCCTTATACTCGGGCTTAGCTAGCAAGTTCAGCAATAACTGTTGTTCATCATGAACATATGGACGCAACTTGGATCTGAGTTGTCCGACGGGATGGTTTAACGAGGTAAATCCTATTGGGCGATTCTATCATTTACTGTGCAAGTTGGACAAGGACGTGGTCGATTTTAGACCTTTTAGTTTGACGGGTGGGAATCCTGGCGTGAATACCGATGGAATATTCGCATATCACAGATTTATGTCTTAACTGAATTCAGACGGGGTACCATAATAGCAATAAAGGCTGTGACTAGACTAGGTTCGTGTGGCACATGGGCTCAGATTGCATTCAGATTCGTTCTCCCTCCAACCATAAAGGAGTCCCTGTCATATTAATGATTGTCATTAATGGATTCTTTATGCTTTTGATCTTGCGCCAATGAGTAAGAAGTTTTGCATCAAACAACACTTAAACAGAAAAGGAAATGAACTAATTTGCGGTGCAACACTGCACACGTCGACTTTATTAACTGAATTTATAAAAAATTTAGAAGAACTCAAATTTAACTATTATACATGCTCCTTCGGACTAGAGCAATAGTCCTTTTTTCTCAATTCTGAGACATATAGGGTTTCAGGTGAGTGCCATTCACCCTTCCAGGTCGTAGAATACCATACAGTTGCACAAGTCTAACTGCTACTGAAGATCAGATATCTACAACTATAAATGGTCCCAACCAATGTATCTGCAACTTGCCAGGATCCTTTTGGTATCGACTTTCGTAGAGTATAACCTTGTCTCCTTACACAAATACTTTAGTATTAATGTGTCTATCATGCCAATATTTTCTCCTTTCTTTCTCAACCGATTGATGGAAGTCTGCTAAAAACCTAGTCTCTTAAATTTCTTGTAACTCCATGAGTCTCTCCGCAACTGATTCTTCCTCCAAGATATGGGTGATCTGTGCAATGTGCAAACTCAGAGTGATGAATTATGTAGGCACCACAACCTCTTTCCCATAAACTAGTTGGAATGGCATGTACCTGTGGAGTTTCTTTGTGGTTTTCCTATAAGCCCATAGTACTATTGCAACTCTGTCATCCCAATCTTCCTGATTTGCATAATAGACCTTTATTAATCCTCTCTCCAAAATCTTGTTGAACACTTCTACTGTTCCATTGGCTTGCGGGTGGTAGGGGTTTCTTTTGTGATGTTGGATCAGGAAATCTGTTGTAATCTTTGTTATAGTGATACTAATAAAATGAGCTCCCTGATCACTAGTTAGGCTCCTAGGACATCCAAATCAAGTGATAATATTCTCAAAAATGAACCTAGCAACAATATCGATCAAGAAGTATTGAACAGTTGTTGCCTCAGCCCAATGTGTAAGGTATTCATTTGCAGTAATAATGTATCTAGCCTTTGAATTCTTAGCTATGGTGTTGATCGGTCCAATGAAGTCAATTGCCCACTTCTCAAATTCCTATAGAGCTCGAACTGGTTGAAGCAGTAATTCATCTCGGCATGATGGCTTACCCACTCTTTGACAAAGATCACATGATCTAACATATACCTTTTCATCCTTGAAGAGAATTTCCCACCAAAGTCCAGCTTGGAGAAATTTCTGCACAGTAGCCTTTCCTCCTACATGACCTCCCGTAAATCCGTTGTGGCACTCCCACAGTATATACTCCCTTTCGTGATCCAAGACACATCTTCTGAGGATACTGTCTAGTCCCAATTTATACAATTTCCATGTAATCAACTGATATTATGCTTCTCTAACAACCATATGGCATTTATGGGTTGTGGAATATGTTTCTAGGTAGGCTCTTGTACTTAAGAATACTGATATGTCCTCCAGATACTCTACTATGACCTCAACCTGGAACAAATTTGCATCTGGGAGCTGATCGTCAACTGCTCTTCCACTTTCCCCTGACTCTAATCTAGACAAGTGATCTGGTCCTACGTTGCATCTTCTAGGATTAATAATTACTTCAAAAGAGAATTTCTGAAATAGTAGCAACCATATACAAATTCTCCCTTCCAACACAAGTTTGTTATCTAGATATTTCAATGTAGAATGATCAGTAAAGAACTTAAAATGAGAACCTAACAAATAATGTTTAAATTATGGAAAGCATAAATCATGGCTAAAACCTCCCTTTCTGTCATTGTGTAGTTGTGCTCGGCTTGTGACAACTTCCTGCTCGCAAAATATATAGGATGATCCATGGCTCCATCTCTAGGTTGTGCTAAGATAGATCCTAAGGCAATACCTGAAGCATCTACGTGGACGTGAAATTTATTTTCCCAGTTTCAAAATATCATAATCAACACTGTGTTGAGCTTCTCCTTTAAGGTCTCGAATGCTTTATCACATTCTGGGGTCCATTGGAATATTTCATCCTTTTTCAATAGATTTTCCAGAGGTGCAATAATGTTTCCATATCTTCTGATGAACCCACGATAGTACCCTGCGTGTCCCAACGTGGAGCACAACTTCTTAGAACTCATAGGTGGAGGAATAGTCACAATAACTGCAAATTTGGTTGGGTCTAATAGTACTCCCTCTTGGCATACTATGTGGCCCAACAAATTTCCATGTGGTACACTTTCTGAGATTCAATGATATCTACAATTCTCTGCATCTGTCAAACATTAGACATAACAGCACTACATGTTCCTTGAGAAGATTGTATATCATCCAATCATCCATATAGACTTCTATAAACTTGTTAATGAATGCTCTAAACACTGCTATTACAATCCTAGAGAAAACTGCAGGGGCTTTCTTTTCGACAAATGGCATCACATTGTATGAAAAAGACCCCCGTGATGTTATGAATGTGGTCTTAATTTTGTCCTCTTCGGCAATCCTTACTTAGTGGTAGCCTGAAAATCCATCTGTGAATGAGTACGCCTCTTTCCTCACAACCTGTTCTAGCACTTCATCAGTAAAAGGTGTTGGAAAAGGGTCGTGCACACATGCAAAGTTAAGGATTCTATAGTATACAAAGACCCTAATATCATCTGTGCCTTTCTTGCTTTGGATGACTATTGGGCTGACCCATTCGGCTTCTTCCGCTACAATAATAATCCATCTTCCAACATCTTGTCTATCTCCTTCTTAACCTCCTCTTTTACTCTAGGGTTAAGGCGGTATGGTCTATGCCTCATAGGATTTGATCCTGATTTTAATTCGATGTTCATTTCTCCCATCAATCCTTTCATCCCCTTTAACCTTGAAAAGGTTTTTGGGAATAAATCTTCATATTCCCGCAACAAGCTCTATATTTCTTGACTAGTTTGCTCATCCCAGTAATCTCCCACCATATCTATCTTAGGTTGCTTCGTGGTCCCTATATTGACTTTGCGCAACTTTAATGGGTGATTATAGGAACTATCAGTCTAACTCGGTATGGTCTTCTAGATTTCTCTATCCCCTTCTATCTCTTTAATGGCTAGGTTTCTCAATTCCTCTAAATCATCTAGGCTTTCTGAATCCCTACTAATCTTATAGAATTCTATAGGATTCTTGTCTAAGCTTAGGTGAATATTAGTCTGAATTTCTCGGCTGTCTTTCACATACCACTAGGTTTGATTTCTGATTACTATTATCTGTAAAAATAGATTCTTTAATCTTTTGCAGGACTATTTCAAGCTCAGGGTACTTACTTGTAAACGAGAAGTCCTTGCAAAAGTGATCTGCCAACATTTTCCAGTCATTGGTTTGTCTTCTGCTTTCTTCATGTATGAACCAATCTTTCAGGATTGGATCTAGTGAGTGGGGAAATACCTGACCCATAAGCGAGAGGGTATTTCCGCAACTTTCCACTGCATCACACATTATTCAATATGTTCTCTAGGATCAAATTCTTCATTGAACAGTTGTGCAACTTGGAAATCTGTATGCATCTTTGATTCCAGCTACTCCTTATCTTAGAACCTATATTTGATAGCTTGCTTCACATCGTCCCAATTCTCGAGTAGGGTTTTATGATTGGCCCACCATCTGGTAGGGGTGTCCTAGAGGGCTAAATCTAGTATTGAGATCCTTTGATCCTCTACTACAATTTCTTCCATGTTGGGCAGAAAAATGTCAAGTCCTTAGGTACCATCATATACTGGATGTTACCTGACCTCGGTCCTGACCCATATAGTTTCTCTGACAGTTGTGCATCTCCTTGAGAATCTTTCATATGAGCCTTGTTTCCAACTGTCAAATGCCAGTTATGAATCTTTGTCCACTAACTGTATACTACTCCAACTTATCGATCCATCAGCAGTAGGATTTATGTAATCGTCTCTTGTTTCTATTGTTATAGTGTACAATTGATCCAAGTCTTCTACCTCCATATTGTTGTCTGTTGGCTCTATATATATGGGCCCTACATATGGATCCAAGGGTTGAACTACCTTGATTCCATTTGCCTCAAATGTCATGGTGTCTTTCTTTAGGTCAATCACTACATAGTTTTCATAGGCCCAATCAATCCCAAGTAGTTTAGGGTAAGGGTCCTTATCCCCCATGATCTCAATCACCTCAAAGTCAGCTATTGTCTTCACTCTTGCAACATCTATTTCCACATTCTCCAGGCTTCCTATGGGGAAAATACAATACTGGTTGGCCATCCTTAACTGGATTGGGGAATATGTCAACTGGGGTTTTACTAGAGCTTCCCAAGTCTTTTTAGGCAGAATGTTCACATCGGATCCTAGATCCAACATGACATCCTTAATCTCAAATTCGTCTAACTAGGGTACTAGTCTGAATTATTTTCCAGTTCGGACTTTCCTTTTCTGCACCCTCTGAGTACTCTTCTCATGAAGTTTGGTTCTTATTCTTGCTTATGTGGGTTCTTCATTCCCTAAAACTAGGTATAGAGAATTGTGCAGCTTCTCTGTTAATTGGTCATTCCCGAGAATATTAGAGAATAATTGAAACCAAAGGTCGACTACATTTTGAGGTTGCTCAGGTTGTCTCGGTGTGACTACAAGGTTTCTGGGTGCAGGGAATGAAGCAAGGACTTGCGCAATCTTAGGGTAAACAATAGGTTGTGGGGGTTTCTCTTACATCTCAGAGCTAGGGATATTCTAAAATACTTCTATGGCATGAGCTCTTGTCTTTCCTCATCCTCGAGTAATGATATTGAGGTTGGGTAATTGTCCTTTACTAAATCTCTTGATTTCTAAACCGATGAGGTTATTTCCTCATTGGCGTACCCAATCTTCCCATTTTGCAGTTAGTTTTGGTCAGTCTTCAGTTGCGTGCCCATTGGTTCTGCAGTGAGAGCACAATGACCACCTCGGATGAGGGAAGTCTCTAGTCATATGGCCTTTATCATCACAATTATAACATATTATTGGCCCTCTTCCCCTATTTCTTCCTCCTACGAAGTCTCCTCCGGCTCCACCTCCTTGGCCTCTTCCCAGTCCCTGAGGGTTTTCATTCACCCTAAAATTTTTTCGGCCCAACTTGTCTGCAAGTGCATCCAACGCTCTACATTGATTGGTAGTATGTGTGGTAGATGCGCAGAACTCACAATGTATTGTGTTTGGTACTGTCGAATATTTTTGCATAATGGGGCACTGTCTTGGCCCATGCCCATGAATTCAAATAATCTCACAATACTCAACTATTGGTGTTGCTTGGCTACCTAGAAAAGCATGATATGGGGTGGTGTTATGGAATGGTAAGTTCGCAGACACTTTTGAAATGCCTCTCGTGGGTTGGTGAGGGTCCCATCAGATTATGTGGAGGTCCCATTCCCCTCATTCATGGACATTTGTTCACCAGATGTCCTTTTGTATAACATTTGTGCACTAGACCTGCGGTCGTCCTAGTCTAGGTATCATTAGTTCTTGAATATTTTCTATAAGCGCTGATATTTTCCCTTGTAGTAGCACCAATTTTGCATTTGCTAGGGGTCTGGTCACTCTTAGGCTCCCAAGACATCCCACCATGGCTTCAATCTTCATCGATTGTTCTAAGGCGTCTGTCAAAGTGGATATTTGTTGTTGCATTAGTGGAATCCGTGTCAGAGGTAGCAATCCCTTAATGTACCATTACCTTTGATGTTCCTCATGGATTGGATGTGCTAACCTCCCTATAGCATCTTTAAACTTATGGCTATATTCCCATGCTAATTCACCTTCCCTTTGCTGGATCTCGCGCAACTCATACAGAGCTTGTTTCTCTAACTGAGGTAGCTTAAACTCTACTATGAACCTTGTCCGTACCTGGCCAAGTGTGAACGCTTGACCTTGCATTCCTGACACTCCTGAATCAATAATATTCATGTACCACTTGAGAGCATGACCTCTCAAGGTAGTCTAGAACTCAACCAACTTATTCGCATCCATAGTCCCTCTGGATCTCCATATTTCTTTGCATAAGAACTAGTGTTTCTCAACATCTTCATCTCCCTTACCCCAGAATTCTGGGTATCGAGAAATTGAAGCTCACGCATGACCAGCCATTGATAATCTTGGTTCTCTTATAAAAATGAAACCTAACAGTCTTTCTTGCGATCTACCATGGGATCCCAATATCCTTCCTGTACTCGCACTTTCTGGCTGCAACTAACTAACTAATTGTACTGGAATAGAATTAGAATGAGAAGGTAGCATCAAAGTTACCACTTGTATAGAAGAAACTTGGGGTATGGGAGATTCGAGGTTGGAGCCACTAGCTTCAGGGTGGTTTTCTTTGATCCAAGGGGTCTCTTTTTATTCCTCTGGAGCGATCTCTTCAGCCGGATTCCTAATATTTCCTGTCATCGAGGCTGAATCTTCTCTTTATTCTTCAAGATTCAAGTCGGCTTCCTCCTCTCCTGCTTCTACACCTTCTCCTTCTTGTCCACCCTCTTGGGGACTTATTTTTCTCTATGCTTCTCTCTCACTTAATCTTTGACTGGACAGTCTTTCCTATCTTCTCATCCTCCGCAAATCTTCCATCTATTTTTCCTCTACTTCTCCTAGTCTTACTTATTTCCACAACTTCTCGAACTATCTTGTTGCTTTCTTGATCTTATCGTGCCACCACTTCTCAACTATTGCGGCTCTTTTCAAGGCTCACTCGTCTCTTGAGTCCATTTCTTATTGTCCCCCCCCACTCATCAAAGAACCCTTCCCCTCTCTCAGGCCATGACTCTACCCCAACCTCGCCCTACCCCAAGCGAGGGTGTTTATGCTCCCATCACAGTTGGGGGCATAGTCAGCATCCCCTCTTCCATCAAGAAAACTTTAATCCACAGGGGGATTTCTCTCAGTAGTCTTCCCCTTGCATATTTCTTGAAATCTACTTCTGCTCATGAAAAATATTGGTGATTCTCAGCTACAAACTCAATAATGTATCCTTCTAATGTGGTATTGACCTAGAAATCAATCGCTCACGTGACTGGACAATCTAGTCAATGAAGTGTTGCAATATTTTTTGTGTCCCAAGTACAGGTCCTCTTGACTTGTTCTTGGAACTCTGGAGCTTCTTGGAGCCTATTTATCTAGTGGAAAATTTCTTACGGGAACTTAACCCAGAATATCTCGTACTGGTCGCTCGATCTTTCTGAGTAAAAGACTTCTTCATGGGTATCTTCTAAAGGTTTTCTTCTCATCTCCGCTTCTTTCCATATGAAGGCATCACATTTTATTTCCCACCATTGGTCAATATTAGATCTGTGAATCCATGGAAGCATCCTCCCTACAGGTTCCCTGTTAACACGGGTCCCAGCAACGGAACCATTTTGTTGGTGCAAGTTTGATTAGACTAGGGTCCTTATCAGGTTACCAACAAAAGGTACTGAGTAGTCTAGAGCGTTGATATTTTCATCTCCTCCGAAGAGAAGAAGTCTCACCCTAAGCATTGTTGATGGATAGGGAAGAGAAAGGAAAATACTTAGGAGGATTCACATAACCTTTAGGATTCATCCTAATCTTGCGCAAGACATCTAACTACAGAACAGATCTGAACTCATATGTGCAAGAACTCAAACTAATTATGTTGTGGAAAATAATTCAAACAAAAATACATCATGTATAAATTATGAACCATAAATAAGTATTGTAAAGATACAATGCATAAGGATAAACACAGAAAGACACAACATATTTTGAAATTTTGGATCCTTCTTCATATATTATCTTCAAATATTTCTTCAATTACAATCTCAAAGGTACACAGTAGTGCTATGTTATAGACTCTTGGCTATGGACTCATGTCACAGAGCTATAACTCCCAAAAAGGTGCACATATTACTTTACAGACTCAAAATATGACTTCTCAGCGGTAGACAACAACTATGACCAAAACCTTACATTTGCGATATCAACCAACCAAATCAACAACAACTTAGCTGACCTAACCCTTTTACAATCGTATTCAACCCTATATATAAGCTAGGTTGTGTCTTCTATATTTGGGTTGCACGCTTTCTTATTATGTTGCAACCTCTTTTGCTTTGCTGGCATTGCACTATCCTTTTCGCACTTGATTTATGTTGCTTACCCTTTCTCTGTTGTCCATCTTCTTCTATATCTTGCGCAACTCATACTAGGCCAAAACTAGGATTGCAGTTCTTCTTGCGCAACTTCTTATCCAAAAATGAAGGGCCCAACAATCTTTACAGACAAGTGATTTGATCATTGATGTATCTGGCTAACACTAGACTTGATATATGCTATGCAGTGAGTTTACTTAGTCAATTTATGAGTTAGCCAAGATAGACACACTGGATAGTCGTGAATCGTGTGTTGAGATATTTACGAGGCACGGTTGGTTATGGACTGAGATATTCCTCTAGTGTAGACATGAGATTGCAGGGATATGCTGATGCAGATTGGGCAGGGAGCACAGTGGACCGAAAGAGTACATTTGGTTGTTTTTTTACTTTGGGATCTTCCATGATTTCTTGGTGCAGCAGAAAACAGACTTATGTGTCTTTGAGTACTGCAGAAGCATAGTACATTGCATTATGTGTGGCAGTCTACGAAGCAGTGTGGCTTCGCAAGCTCCTTGCAAACTTATTTGGACATGAGATGGATTCCATTGTTATCCATTGTGATAACCAAAGTTGTGTGAAGCTCTCAGAGAATAATTTGTTTCACGATAAATCAAAACACATCGAGATAAAATACCATTACATCATAGATATGGTGCAGAGAAAAGCAATACATGTGCAGTACCTTTCTACACACGAGCAAGTTGCAGATGTCTTCACCAAACCACTTGTCAGGACGAAGTTCAAGTACTTCCATGAGAGACTTGGCCTGGTGGATAATGCCTCCCTAGTTGAGAGGGAGTGTTGATGATTGTAGCTTCATGAGACATTCTCCATATCCTACTCCTTTGGAATGATTTGAGATGATCTTTGAGAACTCCTATGTGATAGGTGAGTCATACTCCTCTGAACTGAGTTGAGATGACTTGTGTTGGTATCTTGTCGTGCTCCTATGGACTGAGTTGAGATGACTTGAGATGGTCTCGTGTCGTACTCCTATGGAATTAGTTGAGTTGACATGAGATGGCTCTCTAGTTTGTACTCCTATGGATTTAGTTGAGTTGATCTGTTAAGAGTGTTGTCCGTTGTGGATGAGCACATGTGGACTTGTCCCTAGTGGTAGAGCACTAGAGTATGTCTGTGAGATCCTTTGCTATGTTGTATAAGAGTAAGATTATTGTAAAACCCTATTTTGTATTGTGAAGGCTACAAGTTGGCCCCACTATAAAAAAACATTTATATATTATGTAATTATAAATTGTATTTTTGAGTTGTACAAGTTAGCCCTATTGTGCCAATGAAGAAGCACATATATTCATGTCATGTTATGACTTGTATTTATTAGTGAATGATCCCCATTGTGGATCATATCATCTCATTCATTCACAATGCATAGATTGAACTTGGAGAGCTATAATTTAGTGAGCTCTTCTTCTATGCACTATCTTTCTTGGTCATAGAGAACCCTATTGTGTGCACTAGTTTTTCCAGTGAGAGGGTTATCTTCTCTTGACTTTATAGCAAAGGATTCTTGGGTTTTTCCCTTGTTTGAGAAGGGTGTTCCCATGATAAATTTATGGTGTATTGTGCATGGTTATTCTTCTTGTGATCTTGGTTTACTACAATTATTGTATTGTTGCATTTTTTATGGTTCAATCTCATGCTAAATTGAAAAGAAACTACATGTGCTTGAGAAACCATCAAAAATTCAACATTACAACAATTACTGATCTTTCAGATTCTAGCGCAATAGAGGAGATATTGTCACAATTGGTACATCTTCAGGAAGATTGATTTGTCTCAGGTTTCCATCAACAATTTCAGAAATCAAGAGAGAAGGAATGGCATGATAGACACATTAAACATAAAAATTTTCAAATGGGAGACTTAGTATTACTCTGTGACAGCAAGTTTATGCAACATCCGGGGAAGTTTTGAATGCATTGGTTGGGACCCTATGTGATTCAACGTGTGATGGAGGCAGGTGCTACGCAGATGGAAACCCTGAATGGATAAGTCCTTGGACGAATGGTGAATGGGAGTCAGTTGAAACTCTATAGAGTCAGTCGACAGCCTGCACAATAATCTGAGTTGCGCCAAACCATATGTATCATAGTAACAGTACAATAGTAGGGAAATAAAACACAAAAAATCATACAAAAAGTAGAGAAAGAAAGAAAAATAAATAAAAAGTAGATATACAAAAATAAAAAAAGATTACAGACTACAAAGGAATAAGAAATTGTGAAGAGGGAAGGATTGTCATGCTATCGGGATGAAATTGTGCCAATTACGAAAACAATACACAAACGTGGAAGACCGTGAAGCAAAAAAATGTGAAATCAAGAATAGTTGTGCAGTATGGCACTAACAATACCGTAAAAGGCATTAAATAAAGGAAACGACGGCTATAAAGTGGTAATGACAGGTCATAAAGATGTTGTATAATCTTAAATGATAAAAGCCTCTAAAAATCAAAACAGACTGGCAGTACGAAACAAAAATCACACGACAGATTTGGTAATAAAGTTGCATTTTTTTAACCACTCATAAACCTTGTTGGTGGATTGGAAAATTTATTTAAGGAGTGAAGAGACATGAACAGTTGGAAAGGAGGCACAAAATCAGTGAGGGTCACAAGCATGAATTATTGTTTTTACAAGTTGCAAGTGAGAGTGAACTAGAGCGAACCAGAGCAAACTAGAGCCAACTCAGAGTCAAACTACAGCTGCACCAAAACAACATAGAGAAAGTAAAGAAACCTATCGCATGAAACAATGGCCCCGCCGAAAGTTGGAACGTCATCAACATCGACATGAAAGAAATCGAAACAACCATTAGTTGCACCAGAGGTTGAGGAAATACCTGGAGCTTCGGATTCAGAAGAAAATTTCCACAGTAAATCTATACCGCCATGAAAATACAATGTGCCTCAAGTTAAAGTACTAGCAGATGGAAAATACACATTGGCCACACCACCAATCCCACCTTGTGTAAGTATTGAAGGGGACATGCTAGGAAATATTGTCGCCCTCAAATTCGTAGAGCATGATATCATAGATGAGCAAAATTTTCCCAAGTTGACTAAGGAAAATTACTTGTGTTCCAAGAGTGTACCAGGCACATGAGAAATACATCTTGAATCACAGACATGGGAAGTGGGACTGGAGAATTCGGGGATATTGAACCTAATGGAGATTCCCCATTTTGGACATATCTTGGAAATCAATTAATGTGTCAAGTTACTACTCAGTTGTGTCCATGGAAGAACGTGTTGGATTTCCCCATCGGTATCGATTGATACCAAATTAATTGCGCAGATCACAAGGTAACCAAAATCAGAAAATGATATGGTGACATTGTTCAACAAAGAAGGGGAGAAAGTGCAATCAAAATCCATGAAGGATAAGTTTCACACCTTTAGGGGGAAAAGGGGGTTGGATGTTGTGAACATCAATGATGACGGTGTATGATTTGAAATGTAGGTGTTGGCATGCAAATTGTTGAGGAAGTGTCACAAGGACGAAGTGCCTACTGCAGTAATTGCAGCTGTAGAAAAATGCATGGAGGAGGTCCAAATGAATTGGGCCACATTCTTAGTAAATCAATTTTCGACAGACTGCATAGACGCCCAAGAAAAAGGCACAGATTTTCATTATTCCTGGCTTCTTATTTTGATTACATTGGTAGGATGGAAAGAACCAGGTTATTACCAATGCATGAGAACAACTGGTGGAGACAATGCAGCTGCACGGTAATCCAACTTATGGAATATGCCAAACAAAAGGAGGAAGATAAACAACAATGTTATATTTTATGTATACTTTGATGTGATTAGGTACATCACTGCACATACACTTTGAATCACTTCCAAGACAATAGAAACCTATCGATACATTGTGTGATTTAAAGCAGGGATGCACCATATGTACATGCAAGCAAAAAAAGACCCTATGTGCCAGTGGTTTCCAACCAACTACAAGTTGACAACAAATGATGTATTCTTGATTGCTAATGATTGGGAAGCCAAGTGGAAAATCCCATTAGAACAAACAGGACACCCAGAAGATGAAGAAGAATAATACAGGGATGACGAAGAACTAGGTGAGGGGTAGGGGAATGACCAGAACAATGGTGCAAGAAATACGCCAAGGCCATCAACAGGAGAATCGTAGTCCCCAATCCCCACAACAAAAGTAAAAATAAAAGATAATGGGAAAGATACAACAGGAGGTGCGCGCAAGAAAACTAAAGTGCACAAGGTACCATCAGTCTATAATCTGACCAATGACGACATGGATCGAATTGTCTACCAAGTACGAGATGCCACCGAGGAAATCATTGAGGAAGTTATGAGGAAACAAGAAGAACAACACTAGAAGGTGCAAGATCAGTTGGTAACATTATAGAATCTATTGGAAGCATTTAGAATAACACCAAAGCACAGAGAGGGTGGACAATTAGGCACAATTTTGGTAGAGGAAGCACATACTGCCAATCTACCTCTGACCAAGATAGCAGTAGGGCGCAAAATGTTACAAATCGAGATAGATGCAGTCAAGTTCCCAATTCTCTAACTACAATAGTAGATTAAGAGACTGAGCCACTTGAACATATTTGTGTCACTGATGCCTATACACATATTACAAAGCTTGTAAATAGTTATCTTGCATGATATTCAGCTAAGGAAGATGAAGAAAACCGGGAAATGACCAAAGCAATGGATGGAATGGATTAATTGCAGCAACAATAAACCATTGTTGTATAGCTAAGGAGCGAAGTTGAAGGGAAAATGGAAGCAGCAATGAAGGAAAAGAATGAGGTCAAGGAAAAGGTCAGGCAAGCTCTAAAGGAAAAGGATGAAGTTGAGATAATGGCACAGAAGACACAAGCGGTTGTCCAAAATTTGTACAAGGAAATTCTATAGGTACCAATAGTAGTAGAAACTACTATGGAGAAGCTTGTATTGAAAATTGGAAAATTCATCAAAGGATTTTGCATGAGAATCAAGGACCTACAATTGCATAGTACATAGGGAACAACATTGGAGGAAAGAGAAGGAAGAGAAAGAATGGCGATGATAGTCATAGAAAACATCAAGAAAGTGGAGGAAAAATGCACAAAACTCTTCTAAGAAAGTAAACAAATCTGGATAGACCTGGTAGAAGATCCAGAGATGAAGGCCATGAAGAAAAATTAAGGGATGTGCAATAAAAGGCACAGAAAGATTTAGAAAGAATAAACACCCTTCCATCGGCTGAATGAATGACGACCATTCTGGCATAGAGGTAATCATATGTGAAAGTTGAAAGGATTTTGAATCAACATAATATCCTTTAGTAGCGCTTAGGACCGCTGCAAGAAGAAGCATTGAAAGTTATAGGAGAATCGGAAACTACGTAGGGAAAGGTGAAACAAGTAGAACATGAAATAGAAGAAAAGCTTATGGGCCTAACAGTGTAGGGTGTAGAAGAAATTGTGGAAACCGAGGAAAAAATAATAAAGGAATTTTTGGCAGCTAAGGAAGCCTCCCAAAAATTCATCCAAGCATGGAGTAGCGTGCAACAGGCCTAAGTGGCTCAAGACGAGCCACAAGTGAGCGTTAGGGGCATGTTGGACAGGCATTATGGAAATAATATTCATGAAAACTTTAAGTATGGAAGATGTGCACAAAAGAAGAAGAAGAATGAAGAAAAGGAAGGCTCGAAGTGCACAATTGAGTCGCATTCAGGACCACAGTGCACAGTGAGAAGAATAAAACAAAAGAATAAAGAAGGGAATAAAGCAAGAGAAAAAAGTTGGAGAAAAGGAAGGATGACAACCCAACGTTCTAAAGATAAAAGGATGTGCAAAAGAAGGAAGAACAACAGTTAGAGTGCAACAGTAGCATGCAGATAGAAAAGCAGGTAAAGCGTCCTGAACAACAAGACAACTTGAGTTACCATTAATTGTAATAGGGTTTTGGGATGAACAAAGTAGGGTTTTAAGCTCTAGAATTTATGTATAAATATGTAATGGGTTGGGAGAATAGGGGTTATTCTTGAGCAGCATTATGGAGCATGTTCCAAGTTGTTGATAGTTCATGTCAGTAAGGAGAGTGATAGAATAGGATGAGAAGGAAAGATTCTATGTTTGAATGAGAAGGAGATGATGCAGAGAGAGATGCTTGCACTACAAAGCGACTAGGATAGATGAAGGAAAAGATAGCATGGTGTATCTTTGTAAGCGCAGTGTGTAAGCCTAAGACAATTGCATAAAGAATAGTAAAGAAGTCAGTCATTGTGGACATAGCACAAAGTTAGGTGAACCATGTTAACTATTATGTATATTGTCTTTTATGTGGTTGATCATGGATATTTTATTGATGTATCTTAGACTAGATGTATCTTATGTGTGATCATTGTGCAATAGTTGTGAATGTTACAATCTTTGGTTTATTCCACATTCTGAAGTATAATGGTAATACATAATTTAATTCACTAAGTAATCTAAGAAGAGAAAACACAGAATAACGTGCATAGAATGAATAGTTGAGAATGACAAGGATGATTTTTGAATTTTTTAATACTAGACTAACTGCAGTAAATAACCAGAATCTCAAGAAGATCCAAGCACAAGATACACAAGAGATTTATGGGTTTTCTCGTTTTTCCACAGGCAATGCTCTTACATTTCCACCCAACCATAGGCATCCTCAAGTGCCACCCCTAAGCAGAGCATAGAAGTTATCCTGGGAAACTCTTCTATACAAGGGAAGAAAACCCAACACCTTTTCTTATAGAGAATATTAATGCCAATACAATATAATCGTGAACTAGTTATATCTAGTAAAGTAAACCAAAAAGAAAGAATCTCAGATAACAAGTACTTATCTTTTCTGATCAGATATGTACTCTAGAACTTCGAAGGAGATAACTCTATTTCTTTCCAATGATGGCTCAGATCACTGTCTCAAACTGTCATAAATCAGCCTCTTATATATGTCACTTTGTTGCCTCAGAACTGTTGTTATAGGTGTGTCCAATCTATTGTTCAAGCACAAAAATATATGTTGTCCAAACACTATCTACAGGTGTGACAAAATTTTGTTCAATCATAGAGATATATGCTGCTACAAGTGTGCCCAGATTTTCCTTAGACTTAGCCTCTTTGCTGCCTCAGAATGGCCCCCTTTGTTTCCTTAGAATAGGCTCCTTTTGTTGCCTCAAAATAGGCCCTTCCCTGCCTCAGAATAGGCCCCTTTGTTGTGGCTTCTACAGAGATATATCAAACTGAATTTTCCTTGTCAAAATGAGAAGGATAGTCCCATATTTATACCAATCTAATCAGTGGACGTTTCTAGTGGGGCCAACTTGTTCTTTCTGGAAAAATTATAATTTCCCATTATAATTTTCCTGTGGGCCGACTTCTATTTTGGAGCAATATAATTTTACTTTATTATTCTCTATGAAGCCGACTTCTTCACTGGGATATTTCGTGACTTCATTGGCATATTCATCTATAAGAAAGGTTTATGGAGGAGGTGAATATCTCCCGTAGCTACCAGAAACATCAACACTCCCTCTTAGCCAGAGAGGTATTCTCCATGATTTTTTTCCTCTGTTCCTCATAGCCTCATAATCTATTCCATGGTCCTTCGACCATGCCATGGTCACGTAGACCATGCTACGGGTAGAATCATCATGTTGCACATGGCTACACCCAATGTGGACCTTTTCTAGGGCCTCATCACCACTAGAATACACTAGGACCTACTCTCCCGTAGTGTGGCACTAGGACCTACTCATCCATGGTGCATCATCAAGCACATACTCACCCATCACGTGTCCACTTGGTCAAATCCCAAGGGATGTTTCCTCATGGTCTACTCCCACAGGACGTTGGGTGCCACCCCAAGGCAACTTTTCACTACTCTGACAAGTGTCATGCTCAACTTCGTCTCAGAGGAGAGTTCTCCAAGTTGACCCAACCCAATATGAGGATAATATCAAGGGCGTCCCCACATATCGACCCAACTCATCCACCTGGGGAGAAGACCCATCTCAGGTCGACCCAGCCCAGCACCATTAAGGAGAAGACCCGTCTCAGGTCGACCCATCTCATTCCATCAGGAGAAGACAGGGAGAAGGCACAACACACTCGTAGATTGACCCAGCTCACTTCCCTAGGGAGAAGATCTGGAGAGTGTCCTCACAGATTAACCCAGCCCACTACTCTAGGGAGAAGACCTAGAAAATTTATCACGAATTTGCAATCATCAATACTCTCTCTTAATGAGAGGGGCATTCCACTCCAATTTTATCATGAAAGTACTCAAAATTCAACTTGGAAAGAGGCTCGGTGAGAACATCTACAATCTACACATATGTAGGAAGGTACTCCACTAGTATCGTCTTCCTTTGCACCATATCTCGAATGTAATGAGTCATGGTGGGATCCAATATCTGATCAAACAACCTGCAAGGAGCTACCGAATCCACACTGCTCCGCATACTGCCACACATACTACAATATACTCAGCTTGTGCGGTAGTCAAAGGCCACAAAAATATATTTCCTTCTACACCAGGAAACCACAACAAATCCAAAAAATGAAGCAACACCTTGAGGTGCTCTTCCTGTCAACTTCGCTCCCTACTCAATCTAAATCAGCATATCCCTGTAGTCTCATGTCAACACTGGAAGCATGTCTCAATCCATATCCAATTGTGTCTCGCAAATATCTCAACACATGCTTCACAACCACCCAATGTATCTGCGTCGGCTGACTCATGAAATGGCTAAGTGCGCTCTCTGCATAGAAAACATCCTTTCTGGTGTTAACCAGATACATCAATGATCCAATCATCTATCGATAAATAGTCGGATCAATCAAGTCTGAATCGGAAGAAGACTCAATCATTTTCTTCAGATTCATCACCATCGGTGTGGTCATGGAATTACAGTCCAATATCACTCAAGATCTCAACTGTGTATTTCCTCTAACTCAGGAAGATCTCATCGGTTCTCATCAACAACCTTATAGTACAGGTTGGCATCAACAACACTCTTGTTGAAACCCAAACTCATCAGGTATCCATCAATCCTTACATACCAAGCACGAGGTGTCTTCTTGAGTCCATACGGGGACTTCTTCAACCTACACGCATGAGACTCCTTCCCATGAATCATGAAACCATCTGATTAATCGATATACACCTCTTCCTCAATCTCGCCATTGAGGAAAGTTGTCTTCATGTCCATCTGAAGTGATCTCCAACCCAAGGCTAAAGCAAGTGCAATAATCGCCTGAATGGTGGTATATCGAGCAACAAGAGCAAAGTTTTTCTAATATTTTATTCCCTCCACCTAAGAGAATCCTTTGACCACAAATCTCTCTTTTTGCTTCTCAATTCTCTCGTTAGCTATATGTTTTATCTTATAAATCCACTTGGAAGTCACCACAAACTTCTCTTTAGGTCTCGGAACAATATCCCACACATCATTCTTCATGATGGACTAATACTCCTCCATCATGGCATCTTTCCATACTGACTAACTAGATGCATCTTCATAACAGGAAGGCTCGGAATCAATGATGTGGCTCATAGTTGCAACATATCTCGAGAATCTTTGAGGTCTCTTACTTTCTATGAAAGTACCACAAGAAGCACATATCTCTCTTCATCCTACAGAGTCTGAATGATCCCAGGCAGGCCTCTTTCAGCCTACTAAATATCTCTATGAACATCAATAAGATGTACTGGATCAACTGGATCAACAGGCTCAATTGTCTCCTTCTAAGCTACTAAAGGGTGAGGGGGAGAAGACACCATCTCCTCATGCGTCTCACTATCAATCTTCATGTGAGATCCTCTAGATCTCCTGAAGGCTACCTCTTTCACAAAGGAAACATCCATGCACACCTCAATCTGTCTCTAACCTAGGATGTAGATTTGATATGCCTTCGATTATTCACAGTACCCAACAAATGTACCCTTCCTGACTGAAAGGTATAACTTTGTCCTTTCCTTCTTCATTATGTGAATGTGAACTGGATATCCTAAAATTTCCAACATATCCCTATAGAAAACCTGTCACAGTTACTTCCACTATCTCATCCATGAGACCAGATCCACTCGAGGAAGCAACTGTCAATCTTGTACAAACTTCGATCAGACTGCTTCATGTCTCAAAACAGATACCATCTAATAAGTTTCCTTTTGCAACCGTCACTTTAGCTCCCTCTAAGATCTATCTCTACTGACATTCCTTCGAGGTAACCTTCCCGGAACAAGAAAACAAGAACAACAACATTTCCATGGCAACCTCCATGGAATATAACCTGCGCGAGACATACAACAAAACAAGAATATCTCCTAGAGGGGAGATAAAAAAATGCATCTTTATTATTATGTGTTTAGTATCATGATCATAACTCCAATAGATCAAAACATAATATCATAATGGTGCCATAATATCTAGAGGCGTATCAAAACAATCAAACTTGGAGGGTGTGTTGTTCCTCTGAATGCACTAGATCTAAGATCCCTCTGGATCTAAGTTGCTACTAGGACAAAAATCCCTTCTCCTGCAAACATCCTCATGATAATGATATAAATTAATATATACAAGTACATACCTCCAGCAGCAGCGGAAATGGCTTCTATAAGAGGTTCTATAGAATCTTGTGCAATGGCTTCTTCAGGAACATTGCTCTGAATCCATGTTGAATTTTTGAATACTAGAATAACTGCAGTAAATAGCCAGGATATCAAGAAGATTAACCAAGCACAAGATACACAAGAGATTTATGGGTCTGCTCGTTTTTCCATAGGAAATTCTCTTCCATTTCCACCCAACTATAGGCATCCTCAAGTGCCACCCCCGAGAAGAGCATATAAGTTATCCTAGGAAACCCTTCTACACAAGGGAAGAAAACCCAACACCTTTTCTTATAGAGAATATTAATGCCAATACAATATAACCGTGAACTAGTTATATCTAGTAAAGTAAACCAACAAGAAAGAATCCTAGATAACAAGTACTTATATTTTATGCTCAGATATGTACTCTAGAACTCCCAAGGAGATAGCTCTGTTGTTGTCCAATGATGGCTCGGATCACTGTCTCAAACTGTCATAAATTAGCCTCTTATATCTGTCACTTTGTTTCCTCAAAATTGTTGTTATAGGTGTGCCCAATCTTTTGTTCAAGCACATAAATATATGTTGTCCAAGCACTATCTACAGGTGTGACCAAATGTTCAAGCATAGAGATATATGTTGCTACAGGTGCGCCTAGAATTGTCTCAGACTTAGCCTCTTTGTTGCCTCAGAATAGGCTCCTTTCGCTGCCTCAGAATAGGCCCTTCACTGCCTTAGAATAGGCCCCTTTGTTGTGTCTACTACAGAGATATATCAGACTGAATTTTCCATGTCAAAATGAGAAGGATAGTCTCATATTTATACCAATCTAATCAGTGGAATTTTCTAGTGGGGCCTACTTGTCCTTTCTGAAAAAATTATAATTTCCCATTATAACTTTCCTATGGGCCAACTTCTATTTTGGAGCAATATAGTTTTACTTTATTATTCTCTATGGAGCCGACTTCTTCACTGGGATCTTTCTTGACTTCATTGGTATCTTAATCTATAAGAAAGGGTTATGCAGGAGGTGAATATCTCCCACAGCTACCAAAAACATCAACAATGATCACCTCCCATTCCCTCACTACTACAGAAACTCGGTTCATGCAACCCCAATAGATGACTCGAGTGAGACTTCACCTACATCCAGGTGATGTCGAAATGGTCGGTGTCTGAAGGGTTTTGTTGTTCAATATAACTTGAATCTAGGGTCTTACAACCGCGCGCAAGCCAACACGTTGTAAGAGCCAAAATATTATGAGAAGGACTCGCATACTTGTGAAATTTAATTTCCTATATGGAACATATTTGAAATTAATAAGTGGAACTTGATATTTGTGGGAAACATATTTAAAATATTTCTTATTGAAATTTCTATGATGATATCTCAAAGTCACTGTATGTATATGATAATGTGAGGTGAAAAATTTGTCCCAAAAGGTCAGATGATGGTTGTTGAGCTGGAAACCACAGAGAAGAGCCTACTATTGTGACACTGGAACCCTAGATATACCATAATCTACATTGAGATGTGTTATTCCATGTGAGAGCGAGTCAAGGGGTGCCTTGGTTGTAAGACTCTATAAGTCTCAATACTCTTTTGTTGCGAGGAAGCCTTGGAAAATGATAGATCATCCAAAGGACTGTGCAACAAAGAAGGGGATGTTTGAGCTTGGAGGGTGAGTGACTGCAAGGAAGAGGAAGCCTAAATGAATAGCATGCTAACTGGGATCATGAGTGCATTAGGTATGTCTGAGAAAGCAATGAGTTGAGTTACAATTGTGGTAGCCATATGGATGTAGATCCATAAGTATTGTGATGAAATGAATACTTTATCTTGAGTTATGAACATCAATGGAATATTTATGCATATAAGTGGTTATAATATGCATGTTACTTGATAATTGTTGTAGGCATATGATGGAATGCCAAAAGTATGGAGGTGGGTCAGACCGTGAAGGGAACAACATTATTGAAGCAGCTAAAGGATGAAGACATGGCAAGGGTTGTCAAGATGAAGAGAACACGGAGGATGGTGTTATTTCAAAGGGGAGGGGATGTAACACCCACATTTTAATCCCTTGATTAACTTGTAATAAATTATGATTATATGGTTTCATTTCAGCATGGAAATATTATTACCATGTCATAATGATTTGGACACATTGAACAATGTAAATGTATTTTGTTTAATTAATAAAAACTTGTCGAACAACTGACTGAAGGGAGGAGCACTAGTACTGACCATAATACTATGAGCAAAAACTAGTGAAGGGGTTGGGGGGTTACGTTGTTGGCCAAGTAGCTAACCTTCTCCAAAGAGCCATATTGCCAAATTTCCAAAAATCAATTTTAGAACTCTCTCTACCCATTTCCCAAGAATCAATTAATGAAGGGGGTTTGATAGTTGAGAAACCAACTGCCCACAATGATGGAGGTATGGAGAGATGGTTGGGACAGCTAGAAAAAATCATCCAAGGGTACAACAAGTACCTACCTTTTTTTCCATGATTGACCCATGAATTTCTCTGGCACAAGCAATGGAAAATCATGAACCTTCTTGGGGGAAGAAAGAGAGAACGTACAGGGTGTGTGGAGAGACAGTTTAGGGAGAGAGGTGGGAGAACCCATGAGCAGACAAGGAGATCAAATATAAATTAATTGGAATGTTGAATTGGGAAAAGAAATATTGAACCCGACTTGGGAAAAGAGGGTCGCAAATTTGATGTTGGTTGGGAAAGGACACTGACAGTAGGAGGGGAGGGCACTGAGAGACTACATAGGTAGTGAAGGGACTCCCTTGTGCGGAGGTAACAAGCTAGAAAGGCACCCGTGAAATTTGTGGAGGTCTTGGGCTTGGTGGGAAAAATAGGTTATGTCGTTTGACTGTCTGTGAAGGAGATTGGCCTTCACACCCATTCATTTCCTTGAAAACCTAAGTTTCCCTATTGGTATCATGGCCTAGCACGGGGGTGGCCTATTGTAAAAGAAATTTGTGTAGTAGAGCCTACGGTTAGGTGGAAAATCGCTCACCCTTAGTCAGTTTGTCTGGTAAGCATCTTATAGACAAACAAGTCTCTCATTATGCTCTGTAAAATTGTATGCTTGCACAATTTATGAAATTGTATGGTTTATGTGTAAAAATCTATGAGGAATGGAATGTATGTATGCTCAGTAATTCTCTTACTAGATACTTTCTCTTGGAATGGTATTACAAACATCCTATAATTTAGAGTCAATTCTTGAGAATTACATGAATTGCATAAAGAAAGTATAGTTTACTAGTTAAAAAGGTTTGACTAGGTGCATGTTCTAAGTCTCTCACTTGTAATAATGAAATATTTTGCTTAATTATGAACAGAAAACCAGATTTATAGATTAAAATAATGGACTAGTTAAACGCTCGTAGAACCTCTTTGCTCAACCATGACCATAGGAATAAATCCTATCACCCCTTTCGAACCATGACATTGAGAACCCACATTTACTCATGCATTACATTTTTATTGAGGGTCTCTATTTAACATAGAATTTATTGTTTTCTCTTAGCTCCAATGGCCAACTATGGAAGCGGGTTGGATGGGCCATGGAATAAAACAAGGGCAGCGTGGTTGCGTGTACTGCCTCCCCACGATGCGCGTTGTACTGCGATTTCAATTCCACAACCCACGTATTTATGCCAAGACCAATCTGCGCAGTGAGGGTACTGCCAGTCTGACAAAGTATTAAATATAAATAATATAAAATAGAAATTTAACTTACCCAGTTTGTAGTTTGTAATGTTATTGAGTTAATTTTTATCTCGAAATAAGTGAAGGCTGCAATAACACTATAAAGTTATCAGCCAATGAAAGGTAAGAAAATTCAATTTTTTTACATATTAAAAAATAAAAAATTTAGTTTCTTATGTTATACATTAAAATTTTTACAAAAATTTTAAAGTCAGACCAAATTAATAGAATAGTCAACCCCAACTCATAACAATATATATTGCCTGGGAGGCAGTACAATAAAGACTCACATCAATAGTTTGTCAAGTAGGAAATATATTTTGCGAAACAATTGAAGGTGTATAATAATAAAAACTAACATTATTATTTTCTAGCGTTGGTTCGCTAGCCTAGGGAAAAAAGCTCCCACGTGTTTTGCATTGATTTGGTTTAGATGGTAACGCACAGCACATATACATGTAACATCTCCACCACATAAAGTCAATGATACAAATATTAATAAAAAAGTTATATAAAAATATTAAGTTTAATATAAATTTTTTAAATAATAAAAAACAACAAATTTAGTTATAATACTATAATTTTTTTAAAATATAAAAAACAACAAATTTAGTTATAATATTGTGTCAAATCTCAAATACAATGATTTTTTTGTTTACATATATTTAAATTGTATTACATACAAGTTAAAATACATCTTGATCACAAATTGAATAATTATTTAAAAGAATCAAATTTTATCAATGTTTACACGATTTAAAGTTTATTATTATAAAAAAATATTATAGTTTATTATTTTTTAATGTATTTTTTTTTTGAAATTTAATTTTTATATAACAAACATGTGACATTTATTTGGGATATAGATACGATCCATTAATTCATTGTTAATGAAATTATGTTAATTTTTTTTTTTTTAGATTTTTATAATTATTATAGCTTTTTTCTAATTTTCATTATGTTTTATTTTTATAATTTATTTTTATATAGAATTTATTGTAAATTTTATAATTTATTTTTATATAAAATTCATTATAATAAATATTCATCACATTATTTTCCATATAATCATAATGTTAAGTATTTGATTTTTCTATTTAACTTTTGAACTTTTTTCTCATTATTGTTAAATGACTTTGCTCTCTTACTTTTTAGATTAATTATTTATTTCAATAACTATTTATGTAATTTGATTGGTATATTTTTTAGAGTTTTATTTATTTTATTGGTTGTTTTATGTAGTTTTATTATATTTAGAGGTGTTTTTATAATTTAATATGAGGGAGATGTATAATTAATTTTCTGTTCAATATATTGACAAATACACTTAAAAAAATATTAACAATAAAAAATATTTTAAATAAACAAAACATTTCAAAATCCAATTTAAGTTTATAGATAGATAGATAGATAGATAGATGGATGGATGGATGGATGGATGGATGTGTTCCCTCCATGGAAGTCATAGATTCAAATCTAGAGGGAGGTAGGGTATGTATATATATATATGTAGACTTTCACAGTCATAGATACACCAATTGGCTTTACAATGACCTTAAAAATAGATTATTATTATTATTATTATTGAAAGTAAAAAATCTCTTATTTTGTTGATAATTATTTTTTACATAAAAAAATATTACTAACAAAAAGAATATTCATAAATAAAATAGAATATTCATAAATAAATATTTCTATATCAACTATATAGAGAGAAAAAAAGATAAATAAATCAACTAAAAATAAAAATTATGATTAGTTAAATATGTCAATGGTAAGCTACTTAGTATGAAGTAGATATAAAGAATCTATGTAAATCCATTTTAACTAAGTATTTATCATGTGCAAAAAACTTTTCCTAAAAAAAAATCATTTCAAGAGACTTGATCTCCTTCATCATAATAAATACAAGATTAAAATGGATTTACCCTAATTGATATTCTTTTTAAGTATTTGTCAAAAATAAATTGTCATATTAATCACTTTTAACTATTTGCTCACTATAAATTGTCATATTAAATTTTAAGTATTGATTGTGAATAGGTTTGGATTCTGATTGTTGAGTAATGACTTATGAATTGGTTTAGATAGATAGATAGATAGATGTGTTTCCTCCATGGAAGTCATAGATTCAAATCTAGAGGGGGGTAGGGTATGTATATATATGTAGACTTTCACAGTCATAGATACACCAATTGGCTTTACAATGATCTTAAAAATAGATTATTATTATTATTATTATTGAAAGTAAAAAATCTCTTATTTTGTTGATAATTATTTTTTACATAAAAAATATTACTAACAAAAAGAATATTCATAAATAAAATAGAATATTCATAAATAAATATTTCCATATCAACTATATAGAGAGAAAAAGAGATAAATAAATCAACTAAAAATAAAAATAAAAATTATGATTAGTTAAATATGTCAATGGTAAGCTACTTAATATGAAGTAGATATAAAGAATCTATGTAAATCCATTTTAACTAAGTATTTATCATGTGCAAAAAACTTTTCCTAAAAAAAAATCATTTCAAGAGACTTATCCCCTTCATCATAATAAATACAAGATTAAAATGGATTTACCCTAATTGATATTCTTTTTAAGTATTTGTCAAGAATAAATTGTCATATTAATCACTTTTAACTATTTACTCACTATAAATTGTCATATTAAATTTTAAGTATTGATTGTGAATAGGTTTGGATTCTGATTGTTGAGTAATGATTTATGAATTGGTTTAGTATTAATCACTTTTAACTATTTATTCAATATAAATTGTTATATTAAATTTTAAGTATTGATTGTGAATAGGTTTTGATTCTGATTGTTGGATAATGACTTATAAATTGGTAGAGATGTTAGTTTTAGATTAACCAAAAATACTAATATATATATATATA
>JASDQU010105892.1:62200-72615 GCA_032191745.1 Picea mariana
GAAGAAAGAAATTTACACCAACAAAACATCCTCCACAGTGTTAAATTGCTAGATGGAAAATTTGAGGCAGTTTGCAAAGTAGTGTTTCGGACAAAAATTGTGGTTTCACATGTCACATAGATAATAATGTTTTTTCATAATAATTGGGAAATATAATAATTTTTTTATTTTTATTTTGGATGGTTGGGTAATAAAATTGGGTTGTTGTTACTTTGTTTTACTAAAGTTCGAGTCTATCTATTGACGATGTTCTTGTAATTGTGTGTGTACTTGTGCTTATGAAAAATAAGAAGGATTAGGTGCAAATATTGAGATTTTTTTTCGAATTAAATACACCCAACTTGTGGCTTCTAAGTTAAAGAGTTCTTTTGCAATGTGGCATGATGTTTTTATCCATTGAATATCAAAAATAAATAATTTGTTATTTGTTTATGTTGACTAGAAATGCTCAATTAAAAAAAAAACAAATCAAGGTCTTGAGCGATGTACCCATTATCTTTAGCATTGTCATCTTGATAGTTTATCGAATAAGCATGCTACAACATGGAAATACCAATTGAGAGATGAAACTCAAAACATCATATACATATAAATAAAACCTTAACCAAAATATGAAACCCATTATCATTAATTTTGTCATTTTGATAGTTTATTGCATTGAAACTCTACAACATTAGGAATCTCAACAAAGGATGGAACTCATGACCTATTACACAAATAAATATAGACATTTAAATAAAAGACAAAAACAAGATCTTGGGCAAGATACCCACTATCATTAATTGTGTGATTTCAATAGTTCATTGAATATACATGCCATAATGTGGGAATGTTGATGGGATGAAATTAAAAACCTCTCACATGTAAATGTGAATGTTAACTAAAATACAAAATTGAAGTCTTTGGAAATGTASTCACTGTCACTRTGTTTGTCATTTTGATAACTTATTGAGTAGACATGTTATGCATATCATTTTAATAAGTATAAATTTTGATAGAAGATGGAATTAGAAACTTCTTACACATAGGTATGAAGCTTAATTACAAGACAAAACCAAATTTTTGGGCAAAGTACTATCTATCATTAATTTCTTCATGTTGACAACTTGTTTAATATGATTTTTGTCATGTATGAACACTAAGGAACATAACTCCAAAATTCCAAACCTCTTACACATAGACATTGATTCTTAATTAAAAACTAAAATCAAAATTTCATGCAAGGCACCCACAATCATTAATTTAATCAAAACATCCATCAAAATCAAGATTTCAAGTGAGGTACACTCTATCATTAATTTTGTCATTTTAATAATTTGTTTATTAAAATTTGTTTTATATACTTATTGCATCATATGAATGTTAAGGGAGGGGATGGAACTCCTATCATATGACACATAGATTGGTTAAGGGAGAGGATGAAACTTCAATCATATGACAGGGATGGAACTCCAATCATATGACACATAGATTGGTTAAGGGAGGGGATAGAACTCCAATCATATGATACATAGATTGGTTAAGGGAGGGGATGGAACTCCAATCATATGGCACATAGATTGGTTTTGTCATTTTAATGGCTTATGAAGCAAACATGTTATAGAATAGAAATTTCTACAAGGAACGGGACTCAAAACCTCTTATACATAGACATGAATGTAACTCAAAACCTCTCTTACATAGATATGTAAAAATGAAGCAAATCAGAATTTTACGTAAAATATATGTTATGATTATTTTATAATTTTGATAACTTGCTTAATAAATCTGAAATATTATAAAAAACAAAAACAATAATAAATCATAATAATAATATTAAAAAAAACACAAATATATATTTTATAATTCATAATGGACTTATTCTCTAAATAAAAAACATTGTTTACTTAAAAATTAATAAATACATTATCCTAATAATAAACTATAAAAATTAAAAACATTGTTTACTTAAAAATTAATAAATACACTATCCTAATAATAAACTATAAAAATAAAAAACATTGTTTACTTAAAATTAATAAATACACTATCCTAATAATAAAGTATAAAAATAAAAAAAACATTGTTTACTTAAAAATTAATAAATACATTATCCTAATAATAAACAATAAATACAATAATATAAGATGAAATATATCATATTTAATATTTTAAAATAATATTTATAAATTAAATTTTTTAATAATAATTAATATATTATTAATCAAATCACATTTAATACTAAATTAAATATAATTTAATTATCATAAATAAAATCATATTTAATATTTTAAAATAGTTCTTATGGCTTCCTCTCCCCCCACATACAATGACATATATGTTATTTGGTCGCTGTACCCAACAATATTGACTTACCATGGGTGGGTTAAAATTAGTATATTAATATCCCCTCTTCCCACTTGCAATGACATATATGTTGTCACTCTACTAAACAATATTGACTTTTCATGGGTAGGTTAAAATTAATATATTAATATTTATCTTTTTGGTCTAAAACATTTTTGGTCTAAAACATTATAATAAAGACATTAATTTGGTGATTTTTTAAAAAGTATTTTTTTTAATTAAATCATTTTTTTTTTTAAATTAACTTATTTTGGTATTGGTATGTTATTTTATGTTTAATTGAATTGATTAAATTAAAATAACATAATTTTTATTCTAAATTATGATTAGATTATAAATTTTGATTTGAAAAAATTAAAGTCTTTCAAAAATATTAATAAACCAAAACGCCCTTGTATACACTTAAACTATAACCAAATAACTTGTATAATTTAACTATTTAAATGGTTAAAGATTGTTTATGTAATCTCCCTCTTTTCATGTTGGCCCCATTTTGGGTTAAACTTATTTATCATTATGAGGATTTAACTTGAATTGGTTGATGTTAGCGATTTTCCAAGATCTAGATATGTAAAGGTGTTGGTGTTTAGCAGTGAGACTCTGTAAAGGTGGTGAAAAGAGGTATTTGTGGAAATTAAGTTGTATGTCATGTCTTTACATTTGATACAACAATGTATTAGAGCTTTATGATTGATGCACACTTAAAGGGCCAATGACCCATAAAGACCCTGACAAACAAATGCGTGCTCAATGGTCCATGGAGAATTGTCAAGGGACATTTGTTTTTCAAAAATTAACTGAGTTGAAAAATATGACACACGACAATAGTTTACTAGATGTATTGTAATCAATGCTCCACTTCTCATCTCACACACCAAATTGAGCATACACAATTTGCATTTAATACTTATCATATGTCAATGTGTAATATGATGCTCTCAGTGTTGTAAAAAGTGTTACCCTAATTGATGCGCTTAGGAGCCATAAACACACATGAGCATCGAAAACAAGGGTGCACTAGTACAGCATGAGAAGGGAAACAACTTAATGTAGGTAAAAATAAAAGATGTAGTCTAAAAGTGTTACGAATTGGTTACTTCGAGCCACCCAAAATATCAGTAAGGGAAATCAACATTTTTTGCCTAAAACTTGGCAATAATCATTTTGGATTGTTGAAATTACAGATATCATATGTTAACATTACATGATTAGGTTGCAACAATAAATTCAAGATCGCTGAATTCATTTCTACAAATAAAACAATAATTTTATCATCCAAAATTACGATTTTGATAAAAATTACTAGACCGATTCCAATAATAACAAACCATAAAAACCTAATAATAATTCTTTTGTATTAATAAAAACACATATATTCTATATTACCAATACACAATCCAATTACAATAAAAATATTTAAAAATACTAAATTAATTTATATATTAAAATTAATAATTTTATAAATCCCAAATTACAATTCCAATAAACATTACTTAATCAAATTCTAATATAAAATATTTAACTTTCTTCACAATAAAATTAACAACTACTTCATTTTCAATTTTCTGTTTCTCAACTTTAATGCTTCATTCACTCCAAAACATGCTCCATCAAAGTTTCAATGTGCATCACTTTTCTTTGTTCTCGTCCTCTTAAATGTTAATAGGTCAAATGACCTTCATCGACTTCACGTGATATGTCATGTAAAACCCTCTCATTCAATTTCCCACCATTCTTTGGTACTAGTTACTTGATCGGTTGTAAATTCTTTGTATATATATATATAAAATGTAAAACCCTCTCATTCAATTTCCCACCATTTTTTGGTACTAGTTACTTGATCGGTTGTAAATTAATTATATATATAAATAAATAAATAAATGTAAAAGATTGCACTTTGTAGTTTTTAAAAATAGTAAAGAGCTTTCATAAGGAAAGTATAGAATAAAATGTTCACCCAAAATCGTACTAGTTAATTGATCGGTTGTAAATTAATTAATTATATAAATAAATAAATAAATAAGGTTGTACTTTGTAGTTTTTAAAAATAGTAAAGGTTTTTTATAAGGGAAGTATAGAATAAAATGTAGATTTTGGTTAACATATGTATATTTGAATAAAAAACTAACGATAATATTTATTCATAATTATTATAAAATAAATTAATAAGAAAGATAAATATTTTATTTTTGTAATTCATTTAAATGAAAGAGTGATAGAGAAGATAAATGATAATAATTTCAATTTTGTCAATTTCATAATAATCGATTGATTCAAAATTTTTTTAGATGCTGATTATTTTAAATACACATAAACATCTATTTGATCTTTGAAATAATAATGATCACTTAATTGATTGCAATTTACATGTAAAGTACTTATCTAACCATATACACTTTAATGATGAAATGACTTGCAAATAATTGAACATAATAAAACAACAATAATGAAAATCACATACACAAGTAGGATAACGAAGTTCACTTAATTTGGGCTACCTCTCTGGGTCTGCTTCCAATAGAGACCTTCTTTATTAATGCTCAAATGTTTGTGTTTTACAATGACCTTTTTACATGTTGCTCAAATGAAAAAACATAGTGCATCGTTGGATTCCTTGTGAAAATCGTGCAAAATGAGTATAAAATTCTCGAATTTCCATTAAGGGACCTCTCGGCATGCCTTACGGTGTAGCCTCAAAACTTAGGTACCCTCGAGCATGAATTATGAGACTATCTCTGCATTGACGTGTGTGTACAATCCTCGGTCTGCACACCCATTAAATAGGGTGCAGGCCCTTAACTAATCTCTGAAATCTGTGGTCGGCTTTAAATGTTTGTTGGTCGGTTGGCTTAACAAAGCCTGTGGTTTATTGCAATGATTATGGCATAGTGTTTATATTTAGCAGGTCGGGGGTTCGAGCCTCACTGACTACCATATTTTCCGTCCTGTTGTTGGTGTATGGTTATAATTGTGGCATATATTATATGTGGTATACGGTTATGGTTATAACCAAAGTTTTCAACCACCTGAAGATATTTGATTAAGCCACATTGATATTATATCATGCGATCATATGTTAAAGGGGCCGCAAGCATAATCCCTTGACCCTTTTAAACTCTATTTAATACAATGTTCAATCTTAAATGATTGTTGCAATTTATAGTGTTAAGTAACACTATGGTGGCGTAATGGTAGTGGAGGCTTTGTAGAGATTATGGAGGTCGTGAGTTCGATCCTTTTCGACTCCATAATTTTTATTAACACTAACCATTATTGGCCAATGGGAGTTCACCACATGGTGGCCTCTCATTGGCTTATCCTTGCCACGCCTCATCATATGACTTGTCTACCTAGATTGCACAGATGCTGAGTCACTTGCCAACTCATCTTCCTAGTCAACGTACAGTCGGCCCATGTGGAATCTGGGGTGTGGCTACGTCATCTGTACGGTCATGATGCATGTCACCCTTGCATTGGTGACATGTGTCACCCTTTTTCCCCTTTTACTTTTGACTTTGACCTGTTTTCTTGAAACTTTGACCGCTCATAACTTTTGCATACAAACTCCATTTGAATTTATGTTTGCGCCATTGGAAAGTTGACGACCATTTCTACCGATTGATGCCATTTTCAAGAGAAATCGGGACAGTCAAATTTTGAGCATTTCTGAACCATTCTGGACATCTGTGGATGTTTCAGATCCTCCTGGACCCTTGTGAGCATTCCCAGATCCTCCTGGATCATTCCTCCCCATTGGAAGACTTTTGGAGCACCAAAAGTTTTGATTACTCAACAACTAAGTGAGGGTAGAGTTCCCTCACCCTTCCGATCTCTATCCATTTTTTGCTTGGTTTTATCCCTTTAATACCAACTTGAATTTATTCCACATCACCTCAATATGAAGTTCTGATTCTTCTGTCAAGAACAACATCTTCCTGTAGCTCATCCAAATATTCTAGAGGTAAATCATCAACTGCTGGAACCTGAATACTTTCATCTTCATCCATAATCATAGGAGGCTCATAAAGCTTCAAATTCTCAACATTTACCATTGAATACATTTGCATGTAGGCTGATAGATCTAAATGAAATGCATTAGTGCCAATCTTTTCCAAGATCCTGTATGGACCATACCAGATTGTTCTTAACTTTTTACCTTCACCTTTCATTCTATCTTTGCTGATATGTAACCATACTTGATCACTAACTTCAAACTGATGATCAACCCGATGTTTATCATGCCTTACCTTATACTTGTCTTGGCTCTTCTCCAATTGTTCCTGTACTACTTGATGTACCCAATGAATCTTTTGAATGAACCTTTTCGCTTTATCTGTATCATCCTATCTATCTTCTTTACTTGCTTCTCCAAAAACAAATTCCATAGGTGACTTAGGCAAGTACCCCAAACATACTTCAAAAGGAGTTTTTTGAGTAGACGAATGCATGGCATAATTATAGGGATGTTGTATATAAGGAAATTGTTCATCCCATAACTTAGGATGCTTGCTGCAGTATTCTCTAAGTATATGTACCATTGTTCTGTTTACCACCTCTGTATGTCCATCTATTTGTGGATGGAAAGATGTGATCTTCTTCAACTTAGTGTCTATTAGCTCCCATAAATGAGACCAAAACTTTCCCAAAAAGTGAGAGTCTCGATTTGACATTATAGATGTAGGAAGTCCAAAATTAACCCATACATTAGCAAAGAACATCTGCGCTATCCATTCAATTGTGACTTGTTTCTTGCATGGCATCAAAATACACATCTTGCTGAATCTGTCCACCACAACATACAAATAATCATGACCTGTCCTGGACATTGGAAAACCCCCTACAAAGTCCACATAGATACTTTCCCATGACTAAGAAGGTACTGGAAGTGGCATATATAACCCTATATTTCTGTTGCTAAGCTTACTTATGACACACATAACACACCCTTTGATAGACTTGGAAACTATTTCATTCATTCGAGGCCAAACAAAATACCTTTGCAGTTGTGCAACTGTCTTATCAACCCCAAAATGACTAGAGATGAGAGATGTATGAGCTTCTTTGATTACATTCACTCTTTCATCTATTGGTATACATAGTTTTCCAAGTTGATATAACAAATTGTCATGCATATAATAATCTGAATGCTAATTTCCGTGAGTTAATGCATCATATACTTCTTTAAAAACGTCAYCCCTAACATATTGTTTTGCATAACTTTCATGAGCTAAAGGATTATACATGAGTATTTTGGATGCATTAATTACTRGTCTTGACAACATATCTGCAACCTTGTTATGAATACCCTTCCTATAGTTGATTACCAAATGAAACTGTTGTAGAAAACCCATSCACCTGAAGTGTCATGACTATTGTAGATTGGTTTGTSATTGCAAATACTGTAATGGATRATGATCGGTATGAATTATTGTCTCCTTTTCCATTAAGCAATGCTTCCATTTCTTTACACTTTGTACCAACACATACAATTCCTTATCATATGTTTGATAGTTAATCGCAACTTGAGTGAAATTCTCAGAATGATAACATATAGGTTTACCTTGTTGCATCAAGACTGCTCCCATGGCATATCCGCTTGCAAYGGTTTGAATCTCATATGGCTGTTGTAGATCTGGTAGTGCCAAAACTGTTGTGGTTCTTATCTTTTCCTTCAATGTCTCGAAGGATTTATTCTACTTTCCTCCCCATTGRAAGACTTGTTTAACACTTATTAACACATGTAGAGGTGCTGCTATGTATGCAAAATTAGCAATGAATTTTCTCTAGTATTGTACTGCTCCTAAGAATCTCYTGACTTYGGTGGCWGTAGTTGGCTTAGGCCATTTTACAATGAATTCTACCTTTGCGGGATCTATCTTTAGCTGGAAATTCCCTACAATGTTTCCCACATATAACCGAGAAGTTTTACCAAATTCACATTTAGATAACTTGATATACAACTTCTCCTTCTTCAAGATTTCTAAGATTGTCTTGACATGCTTTATATGATATTCCCATATTTGACTAAATATCAATATGTCATCTAAATAGACAATAAAGAAATCATCTATGTAGGGTCTGAACACATCATTTATTACTCTCATAAATGTTTTTGGTGCGTTACATAACCCAAATGGCATAACCAACCATTTGAACAAGCCTTGCTTGGTCTTGAAAGAAATCTTCCATATGTCACCTTCTACGATTCTGATATGATGGTAACCACTTCTCAAGTTCAACTTAGTGAAATACACAACATTCTTTAACTGATCTAATAAATCGTGAATTTTGGGAAGAGGATAACGATCCTTTACTGTAGTCTTGTTTAGGGCTCGAAAATCAATACACATCCTCCATGTGTCATCTTTCTTTGGAACTAATACAATAGGAGATCCACACAGAGAGGAGCTTGGTTTGATGATTCCTTTATCGAGCGAATCCTAAACTTGCTTCTTTATTTATGAATTCTCGATCATTGATGACATGTACATTCCAATGTTCGGAAGAGGGGCATCTTGCTGCAAATATATTTCATGTTCTACCTCCATTTTAGGAGGCAACCCTGAAGGTTCATGAAATAACTCATGATAATTGGATATGATGTTGATCAACTCATGTTTATGATTTGGATCACAACCCGATAAAACATCTATTATATATTCTTCTTTTTGTTTCACTATCATGAGAACACAAGATTTACTTGCACTCAGGAGTCTCTTCATTTTCCTTGTGCTCACTAGAGAAACATTAGTTTTGATATGATGAACTCTGACAATATAATCAATCCCCTCCTTAAAAAGATGATATTTATTTTCTTCTTAGTAGAATACAACCTTGATGTCAAATAGACATGGACTACCCAAGATAATGCCACAAATGTCAATAGGCACACCATCTAACTCGACCTCATCAAAGAACTTAGATGTTATTGCAAATCTAATCTTACACTGCTTTGTTACCTGCAACTTATCATCGTCACACACCCAACATAATGGATATGGATTTTTGTGAGGTGTCGTCTTCAAACCCAACTTCTTAATAATTGCTTCAGAGATTAGATTAAATTGAGATCCACTATCGAATAAAGTATCTAACTTGGTATGCTTGAATATCAGTCTAACATGAAAAATCTCACTTCTCTTATTTTGATCAAGATCACTTTCCCTTTTAGCGGATTGAACTGAAGAATTTGAATTGATAACTGATATACCTTTGCTTCCTATGGCCAAGATATTAGATTCATCTTTGGAATTTGACCCTAGATCCTGATGAGTTGATGCAACATTCTTCTACTTCCCTTTTTCCTTGAATTTATTTGGTTGTAATTCTGGATGTAGCTTCCAACACTGTGATTCCTCATGTCCCTTTTTCTTACAGTGAGAACATGTAGGTCTCTCCTCAACTTGCTTCACTGTGGCTGATTTCTTAGTCTTCCATTTACCTTTCGATTTCTTCTTGAATTTGAATGGCTTCTTATCTTCGCTCACATGCTTACCCTTACTAGCCTCTAGATGTGTAGGTTGTACTGACACCTTATCAATGTTAGTAGGGATAAATATTAAGATAGTGTGACGAAGATATGAGTGCATGCCACCAATATACTTCAGAAGAGTTTCATGAGTATACAATGAAATCCCTAATGATAATGCCTTATTTTTGAATTCTTGTGTATATGCCTGAATATTCTGGCCTTTTCCCTATCTTAGATGCTACCGTTTGATCATTGTTGTTTGCGTATGTGACAATGGATAACATTGTTTCCTTATAGCCTTAGTAAATTTATCCAAGGAAGAGAATACTTTACCCTTTTGACCAGGATCAACTTACATCTTACTCTCCCACCATATTAAGGAAGTGCCACTTATTCGAAGAGAAACTAACTGTATCTTTGCAACCTCATCCATAATCTTTTGAACCCTGCAATAGACCTCTATATGCTTGATCCAATTGTCCAATTTCTTGGCATTCAATTCTCCATTATAGGTCGAAAATCCGTACTTGACATCCAATTTTAAAATGACAGATTATGATCAGACTTCTTAGAGGACTTCCGTTAAGAACCTGAATAG
>JASDQU010105893.1:11119-22984 GCA_032191745.1 Picea mariana
GAAGACTAAGCATATACAGTTGAGGTACCACTTCATATGATCTGCCTTGGAAGATGGACAATTGAAGCTAGAAAAGATACACACTAGCTAGATTCTTGCAGACATGTTAACAAAGGGAGTAACCAGAGAGAAACTGAGTTCTTGCTCAGTTTCAGTTGGTCTTCAAGAATGAAGATGAAGATGAGAAATTTTCCAGGTCCAAGAAGGTTCAGAGTCCAGCATATACAGCAGCGGTGGAGTTGTTGAGATCAGTTTCCAAGTGGGAGATTGTTGGTTGTGGAGCCTGATTATCTTCCTGATTTATAGGTCTTTTACTTTCAATCATGTTTATACCCCATGAAGTATTTACACCCCAGACGTATGTACACTCTTCCATGTGGGGGAGTGCAGAGGGGGGGTACCCCCTATGCGGAGTCCAGGGGGGCTATCCCCCCGGCTGGGGGGTCTGGGGGCAAGCGGGCCCCTAGCGGGGGTTCGGGGACAACGTATATTGCCTTGTAAAAGTATATTGTAATTTCATTGTAAATCTAGACCGTTCATTATAAGGTCGCAGATCTAACGATAAAGATTATGTTAGGGTTTTTTTCCCTAGAAGGCAACCCTCTTTTCTGAGGGAAATGTATTGCGGCTATGTATGTTGGCGAGTATTGTATTCTGAGAGAGGAGACTGTGAGAGAAAGAAGAGGAAGTTACAGCGGGTTTTGCTATAGGTTGTATCCCTTAATTTTNTAATAAAGAAAGGACCTCGCAATTTCTCTGGTGGACGTAGCCCACACTGGGTGAACCACGTAAATCTGTGTCTCTCTTGTATTGTGTATCTTCTGTGTTTTGTTTCCGCATTTGTTTTATTTTATTGCTCCGCGGTCCTGTTTTTCTAACACAGTGTTGGTGAGATGGTTGGAATCAACACATGTTGGGACTCCATTAAGGTTGTTGTAAGAGCACATGATACCATTGGCACGCCCTTGATCCACACAGTTCTTGAACGGCAGTTGATATGTATCCAACAAGTCTTGTCTGCTCACCTGTTCAAGAACATCACATTAAAAAAAACTCTCTTAAATTAGCTCAAACCCATTGACACCCAACTTCGAGTTGCCAACCTCAGCCATTTGTGTGAACTCCAGTAATGCATAGTGGAGCCTTGCCATTATACCTGGTTTCGCATAGAGAAGCGAGGTACTTGGGGAGTTCTTCAACACTGTGCAAAGATAAACATTGCGGTTTGTAATCTGTATTTTTATCCCCGTTGGCACTTAATGGGGGTTTTGCAGTGGTAAAAACAATTTCAAGACACTACTTATTAGGCGTCTATTAGGGATACTATAAAGTATTTTTTATTGTTGTAGGCATAAGTGAAGAAAAATGGCCAACAAGCAAGGTCATTACATCTTTAATAGATGCTAAATTTAGAGGGGAATGTGTTGGTGTTTCCCAGTGAATGCACTTAATACAAAAAATATAACAAATCAACCTATATTAAAAACATAACAAATCAGCCAACATAACATTATGTTGGTAGTAGAAGGTCAAAGAGGATAAATATAGTCCTCCCTATCACTGAACATGCATGGATGTAATCAATGGAGGTACTGTCCGCAGTGAAAGAGCTGTATAACTGTGTGTACACCGCATATTGGCACAAGTGTGATGGTGCACACCGCAATCTTAAATTGTATTGATCGACATAAAAATCTACATCTTGGAGGGCAACAACATAAAAACCTGCAGAGGGCATCAGGGACTATATCTATCTTTGTCGAGAAAGTCACTAACTCCTTATATGAAAAAAAGAGAAAATAAGGAAATGGATATTTAGTAATGGAATATTACCATAGCATCGAAAGAGAAGTGAGTATGGCCCTCCCAGTTATCCATGTCACAAGCTGTGAAATGCTTGCAGCATACAGAAGCTCTCAAACAAATAGAAGAGCAGAACTTTGCCTTCAAAGAGGAAGAGAAGGGATCGCCTTGCAATCCTCTAACGTAGGCAACAGAGTACCTGTTAGATAGCAGAGGATCTTCTCCTGGAGTTTCTTGACCTCGACCCGATCGAGAATCTCTGAATATATTGATATTGGGTGCCCAGAATGTGAACCCCGACGCCTACCCTGCATTGTATATCGCTCTCACTTCAATACCAATCACCTGCACAACTACAATACACATTTCCTTCTTTAACTAAGATGAGTAATAACCACAATACACATTTCCTTCTTTAACTGAGATGAGTAATGTGTATTAATAACATTAGATAATACAATGGCAATGGCAAGAGTTCCTTCCTTTACCGGTCACTGAGATGAGCTATAGGTATTCATAACATTATAGAAATACAATGAAAAGATTCAAACATGGGCAATACGATACCAGAGTGTGGCATTGAAGAACGCGCTGGTTAGAATGACCTGAGGAAAACTAGTGGTTGTATGAATGGGACCATTGAAGTGAATGCCACAACCCCACCTGGAAACTCTGTGCAGAGCTTCCAGCCACCATTCTTATTTGTTGTGTTCCCAGGAAAACCAGGATGAAGAGGTCGCCGCTTAGAGTCGGTGAAGGATAGGATACGTGGAGGGAGATGAATGGTCAATCGTTGAATAGATGGAAATGTTTAATTGGTCGTGGACAGACGACGAAAATTTGAGAGTGAACTCCCCCTAAAAGAATGCCTTTGGCATAATTATACGAGTCAATAAATCATAACCACTTATGTTAACCTTCCATATTATATATTTGACATTTTTAAAATACATTAAAAATTATTATGATATAGTAGAATTAATAAAAGTTGTAAAAAGAAAACCTTATGAGAAAAACCTCAATATTACTTTTTGACTAGTTCAAGGACCCAAAGAATTATTTCAATTAAGTCTTATTTCTTATGTGATGCATTTACAATACACGTGCTAATATGATTAAAGGAGTTTACCTTTTGTTTTATGATTGGTATTGGTGTACCCCCAGATGGGGTGTCAGCAAGCTCCACGTGCTCAACGGAGAGGGTGGCGCCTTCCAGGCTTGTGTCGCCCACATGCTCCTGACGCGTCCTTCTGCATTTATAACTCCCCCGATGATTGAATGCAACATTCATTTCTTCAATCTTTGTATTCAATGCTCCGTCGTGCCATTCTCTATGTTTTCGTCTGGTTGATGGATGAATGACTCTTCCCGTCACCTTTGGGCTTGTGAGACCCTTCACTTCTACTACTTTATCATGTTGTTTCTCCTCGGCTGAACCATAATGCTTCCTCACTTCTTCCTTAACAACCCTCTAGATTTCAGCTTTGACTCATTTGGTGGCTCTCTACTCCCTCGTTCGTTTTCTCTACCTTACCAGCCTCTGCTACACTGCCTTCCTCTCCGCTCCTGTTGGATATGCCTCGCCTTAGAGGGAAACCAAAATGAGGCCCAGTATGGTATCAAAACCATAGGCTTATGGCCAACCATCCCCTTCATTCCTCAGTCACCTAGCTCTTCGCCCTCTTCCTCAGCCCAGTCCTCCCTTGGTCAGAGTATCCTTCCTACACTATTTTCGCCTTGGGCTTGTCGTGTGGAATGGTTTGACCTCCACAATAATTCTCTGGGCTTTGCCCCTAGCCCAATCCAAGATTTGGCTTCTTCTTCGCAACTAGCCATTGCCCCTCCGACACAGCCACCTGACTGTTACATCCCCTTTCCACCACCCTCTGCCCCCATCGTGGAACCCTCCTTCCTTGCCCCTTTGGTAGAACCCCCTGCTTCCTTGGAAGAGCCTCCTAGCCAGCCTCATTCATGCACGGATTGCCCTTCATGTTCACAAAATCGCGCTTCGTGGGAGATATTACACGACCTAGTTTTTGTCGTCAGAAAGGATGTGGACAACCTACGCTTTCGGTTGGAGAACATGGACATGCGAGGGGAAAGAATTGAATCTCTACTCACAACCTTGTTCAGCTCCCCGCACTCTCCAGATCTAGCAACCTATGCTCCGGTAAATTCAGTGGCAATCCTTGCTCCAGGAATCTTGGTGGCGACAACGAACGATGTGGCAAAGAGCAACCACCAAGCCGCATGAGCACATGTGTCAACTCGCTTGCTTGGTTTTGTCAATTAATTTTGATTCTTGAAGATTACTCTTAGGCCATATATGACACCTTGCACAATCTTTCCAATTTGATTTTTTAGAGTTAGTTTATTTTGGTCATTTAGTTTTCATGACGGGCTCGACTGAATTGGTTTCCCTCCTGAGCAATTCAGTCCATATAGTTTAATTTTGTTGATCTTATTTTGATAGACTGACTAAATAAGTTTCCCCACAGAGCAATTCAGCGCAAACAAAACCTTGGTATAAGCATTAACACTATAATTTTTGTTTATGAAAGATAATATATATATTCTAAAATGATTCATATAAAAAAATGATTGGTATTGATTTGCACTTTCTTACTTTAATTTTTATTCAAATTGTTATATGAGGAAATTGTTTAATCAAGACGGTTGGTACGGAATAATTATTTAATGTGTTACGAAGATAAACAAAATGAATCACCATAGAAATTATAACACATTTTTTAAATAGAGTTTTATATAAAAAAAGTTTATTTTCTTCAAAATCGTGATCGAATATTGAGTATGAATTGGAAGCGATTAAGAGTAAAGGTTTTTAGGAAAGAATGAAGAATTTAGTTCATTATATAAATAAATCGATATTTTTTTTTTAATTTAATAAATAATGTTATAGGAAAGTGTTAGTGAATATTTTTTTTATATAAATAAATTGTTTTAAATTTAAAAAATAATTTTATAGGAAAGTGTTAGTGAATTTTTTTTAGAGTAAAAGTTTTTTTTATGAAAGAATGAAGAATTTAGTTAATTATATAACTAGATTGATGATTTTTTAATTTTTAGTAAATAATTTTATATGAAAGTGTTAGTGAATAATTTTTTTATAAAAAATGTGAAAAAAATATTTATATAAATTTTCATATATATTTAATTTTTGTTTAGATAAATATTAAATTATTTAGATTTTAAAAGATGGAAGGGTATATATGTGTGTGTGTGTGTGTGTGTGTGTGTGTGTGTTTAAATTTTGTTCGAGTGACTGGGTATATAGATATATATTTATATTTTGTCAAATTTTGTTAGTGATTGATTTTGATGGGTCTAGTTCTGATCTATCTAGGTTGGAAATTAGTCCAGAGGAGACACCTAAAAACCTAATGAGTCCCGAGTCTAGATTTTATAGTCATAGGTTAGTCCCTCAAGTCGTTGACACACTAGCAAACAAAAAATATTTATACTTTGTAGAAAAAATAAAATGTTCTATTTATCTTTTTTATTTTTATATCATTAAATATTTTTTTATAAATAAAAATTATATGTTTAAGAAAATAATTTTTGTAACAATTTATTTTTTTAAGTAATTTTTAAATTTATTATGAAAATATTTTGAATTCTCTCTTTTAAATCAACCTTGGTAAGGGAATCTTTTGAATTGTTTTTTTAATTAAAAATATATAATTTGAGTGGGTTTAATTGTTAGGGATCTAACCTACCTAACCCCTCCAGTGGGTAGAATAATATATTTCCATGTAATAACCCCTCTAGTGGGTAGAATAATATATTTCCATGTAATAAAGGTCAATATTAATAAGGTCTAGCAGTAAGGAGGAATAAGTCAATTCTAAGAAGACCTAATAGAAGCTTCTGCTTCCAGAAGGATCTTCCTCTATATTGTTTTTTTGTATAGATAGATTTAGTATAAATAAGAGTAGAGGGCATGAGAAGTTTTGTCTTGGATATTGTTGTAATAGAGCTCTCCTCTACTGGAGGTTGCCCCCTCAAAGAGGCAAGTGAACATTGCTCTCAGTAATCAAAGTGTTCTTTCTGGTGTTATTCCAGTATTATTGTGGTATTATTGTGGTATTGTTGTGGTTATATAATTGTTTCTCTGCCATTTATAGCTAATTATTTCTATTCTGCGTACTATTTTATAATTGGAATACTACAAGTGGTATCATAGCACCTTCCTCGGCAGAAAATTGTGGGTTAAATTTTTTTCAGGGTAGAGACGTATTCTGACATCTTAAAGCTACAGAGATCTGTCGTTACGTGCATAAACCCATGGTCAAAGATTCATACACGTAGGAAATACAAATGGTACTTAAGCGCACATTTGTTGGCCACCCTTGTAACCCCTGTTGGTACCCCTTCGAGTGGTAGTGCATCAGAAAACAACTATATATGGATCAACCTAGATTTCCTGAAGCCCTCCATAGAAAAATCAATCAGCCGCCTGATTGTTATAGTGCCACCGAGAAAAACACTCGAGAAGATACTCTCTAGTACCTCGGTAGTCGGGTAGTACGGCTACTCTCTAGTACCTCGGTAGTCGGGTAGTACGGCTAAGAGCATAGTATAGCCTCCTTAGTTGGTGCCCTGAGATATTGGGTCGAGTACTAATGTTGGACCCTGCACGTATATCAGAGAGTTATAGCACATGGACAACCCTTGTCTGTAGAACCCTTGAATACCCTAACCCTTGGAACGAAAACAAAAACAGAACAAACAAGATTTATTACTACGCAAATGTGTCTCCTATATTCTTCAGATCGGAGTATAACTCGGCAGGAGTGAAAAAAAAAATTATGGATCCTGTTGGCACCATCATTTGCAATCTATCCCGTTGTATTCCTCTTTTCTCCTTGATCATAGTCATACCTTTCATTTTTAACGTTTTTTTTCCAGTGGACCCGAGCCCCTCTTAGCTTCCCCATTTTTCCACCTATTCTATTCTATTTCTCTTCTTTCCCTAATCGTTGTGGAATCTATCACTTATAAGTCCTTTTTGTGGTTCCACCCACCCATTTTTCCTTACCCACACTTCCCCTCTCCAAATGGCCACCACTTACAACCAAGACCTGCAAGCTTCCATCAATCAAGTGACCTCTGAAATTGCCTCTACCAATTCCTGCCTTGCACAATTAGAAACCCACGTCGAGTACAAATTTGTCACCATGGACGCCAAATTTATGAACCAATTTAACACCGTCCAGTTTGTTGTCAACCAGTTGTTGAACATCTCTTCGGGTCCTTCCTCCTTAGACCAACCCGATGCTGCTGAATCCTCTCATTCTCTGCATTTTCAATCCAGCTCCTTTCAACGTGAACCCTTGCCTTCCTCGTGTCGAGGTAAATAAATTTTATGGCTCTGATCCTATAGGTTGGGTCACTCAAATGGAGCATTATTTTTCTCTACATGTTGCTACTAATGAACTGGCCAAACTTCGCTATGTTTTCCTATATCTAGATCCTGAACAATGACAAAGGTGGAAATGGCGTAAAAATTCATGTCAAGGGTATATTGCCTGGAGCTAGTTTGTTGGTGAGCTCTATGATTGCTTTGACACCAATACCCACTATCTCGGTCGTTTGACCAAGTTGAAACAGTCAGGCACAATGGAAGACTTTATATCTGCTTTTGATCATTTGACCTTTCAAACCAAGGGCATGTTAGATGCTTTCTTATGTGAATGTTTTATCAGTGGCCTAAAGGATGAAATTTGATCCTAGGTTCTCATGGCCTACCCTCAGACTTGGTTGGAAGCTACTAAACATGCTAAAGAATCCCAACAAGTTTTTTTTTCCCAGAACAAAAAACCCTCTTTTGTTCCTCGCCCTTGCCCCACTAATCCTAACGCCCCTGTCACCCCCCTCAAGGTCCAGAAATTAACTAGGGATGAAATGGTTGAATTCCAATTGAAGGGTCTTTGCTATAATTGTTATGAAAAATATTTTTTAGGGCACAAGTGTAAGGAACAAAAGCTTTTTATGGTCATTTTCGAAGATGTTTCCGAAGAATATGTGACAATTCCAATTGTTCAAGAGCCCTCCCTTCCCGATGCTACTCTGGAGATCGCTAACCCACCTGAATTTGAACCACTCATTTATGTACATGCTCTCACTAGTTTATCTKCTCCTTAAACCCTCAAGCTCATTGGCTATATTAAGAATTGGAAGGTCATCATCTTGGTTGACAATGGTAGCACCCACAATTTTATTCACCGCATTGCCCAGGAAAACCAATTGCTATATATGTGTTGTCAATAACTTTCAAATCATGATAGCCAATGGTGGGTCCATGAAACGTGGTGGGCGTTGTGAAAATTTACGTCTTTAGATTGGACATTACCACCTGAAATCTCATATGTTTTCCATCAAAATGGGTGGGCGTGACATTGTGCTAGGTGTTGAATGGTTACGCACTTTGGGTCCCATTCTTATGGATTTTAAGGAATTAAACATGCAATTCCAACAGGAGGGACACAAGTATCACTTCCAAGGTCTCACAGCTAGTTCTCCTAAGATCATCAGTTCCCATTGCATGGAAAAAATCCTCAATAAAGGCCACTCTGGTATTATTTCTCAACTCCAATCGATTAACGCGGTTGAGACACCCTCTATGCATCCTGATCTCCAAGTTATTCTCTCCAAACACCACGCTATTTTTTCCACTCCTCAGGGACTTTCGCCTTCTTGTGGTATTCATGATCATTCCATACCCCTTGTTCCTGGAATTATTCCTTCCAATGTTTTCCCTTATCGTCATCCCTTTTCCCAAAAGAATTAAATTGAGAAAATCATGTAGGAATTGCTCCAAGCGGGTGTTATCCGCCCCAGTACCAACCCTTATATGGCCATGGTACTTAAGAAAGAAGGTACTTGGCGCATGTGTCCTGAATTTCTTGCCCTCAATAAACTAACCATCAAGGACAAGTTTCCCATTCCTTTCATTGATGATCTCTTGGATGAGTTGAGTGGTGCTCAGTATTTCACCAAACTTTATCTGCATTCAGGCTATCACCAAATCCGTCTGCAAGACGTTGACATCCCCAAGGCTGCTTTTCGAACTCATGAGGGTCAATATGAGTTCTTGGTCATGCCATTTGTCCTATGTAATCCCCCCTCCACCTTCCAAAGGCTCATGAATCATGTCTTCCGTCCTTTTCTCCGTCATTTGGTCTTAGTTTTCTTTGATGATATTATCATCTACAGTAAAATTTGGCAATCCCATCTTGCCCATGTGGATCAAGTTCTTCATCTACTCTCTTGGCATCAACTTTTCCTCAAACACTCTAAATGTGCCTTTAGCGCCTCAGAAGTTGATTACTTGGGTCATATTGTTGGAAACACTAGTGTATGGGTGGATCCTAAGAAGATTGAAGCCATGCAGGATTGCCTTGCCCCAAGAATATCAAAAACTTGTGTGGTTTTCTAGGTTTAACAAGATAGTATCCTAAGTTTGTTCAGAATTATGGAATATTGTGGTGCCTCTCACTTTTCTACTTAAAAAGAATTCTTTCACTTGGACTCTCGCAGATGATCAGGCCTTTCAAACATTGAAGAAGGCTATGTGCACTACTCCAGTCTTGGCCCTTTCTGATTTCACAAAGACCTTTGTCCTAGAATGTGATGTCTCTGAGAGAGGGATTGGAGCAGTCCTTATGCAAGAGGGCAGACCTTTGGCCTTTACCAGCAAACAATTGTAAGACCGACATTTGGACCAATAAATATATGAAAAGGAAATGTTGTCTATTCTGTGTGCAGTAGATCTTTGACGCCCTTATCTCTTGGGACAATGCCTCCAAATTAAGACAGATCATCATAGCCTCAAGTATTTTCTGGAGCAACGACCTTCCTCTCCAAACAAACAAAAATGGATAACTAAGCTCTTTGGATATGATTATGAGATCATTTACAAGAAATGAAAAGAAAATGTGGTTGTTGATGCTCTTTCTCGAAAGTATGAAGATGAAGGGTCCCTTTTCTCCCTATCCTTCATTGTCCCAGATTGGCTCCGAGCCGTTCACTAGGAATGGCTACAAGATCCTAAAATTTCACACATGATCCAACAGTTGCAAGATAATTCTCTAGTTTCCACAGGGTACTCTTGGAACAATGATGAGCTTCGCTACAAAGTTCATTTTTATTTAAGTAAACAGTCACAACTTAAAGACACAGTGATTTTTGAGCTTCATGCTACTCCCACAGCTGAGCCCTCAGGGTTTACCAAAACCTATGACAGGGTCAAACGTTCCTTTTTCTGGGATGGTATTCACACTTTTGTGGCCGAATGTGATGTTTTTTAATGTAACAAGGGAGAAATAATCAAAGCCCCTGGCACACTTCAACCGCTTCCAATTCCACCCTCTATTTGGAGAGACATCTTTATGGATTTCATTGTGGGGTTACCTAAATTAGGCAATAAGTCAGTCATCATGGTGGTAGTTGATCGTCTTTCCAAGTATGCTCTGTTCTCTGCAACATCCATTTACTGCATCCACTATGGCTCAACTTTTCATGGATCATGTCTTGAAGCTTAATGTCATGCCTCATTCTATTGTTTATGATCGAGACCCCACTTTCACCAGCAATTTTTGGCAAGAAATGTTCAGGTTATAGGGCACCCAATTGCATCTCAGCACAACATATCATCCCCAGAATGATGATCAAACTGAAGTTGTCAACAAGTGTTTGGAGATTTATTTGAGGTTTTTTTCCTCTAAAAGGAAAAATCAATGGGCTCAATGGTTACCATTAGCGGAATGGTGGTACAACTCTTTTTACCATACCACTACTCGCGTGACTCTTTTTGAAGCAGTATATGGACAAAATCCACCTTTCGTTCTCTCCTACATTCTAGGTGTCTCAAAGGTTTAGAAGGTTGACCAAACACTTACAGTTTGAGAGGCTATTATTCATACCCTCAAAGAGAATTTGGTTATGGATCAGAATCGCATGAAGCAACAAGCTCATCAAGATCGTTCAAAATGTCAATTTGTTGAAGGCAACCAGGTATTTCTTCACCTGCAACCTTATAAACAAACTTCACTCAAAGATGAACATTGTCAGAAATTGGCGCCCAAATTTTATGGTCCTTATACAGTTCTCAAGCATGTGGGACAGGTGGCCTATCATTTAGCTTTGCCTAGTTCTTCCAAGCTACACCCTATTTTTCATGTCTCTTGCTTAAAGAAGGTGATTGGCACTAAGTGCCAAACTCAAACTTGCCTCCCTGAATTGGCTGAAGAAGGATCCATCTAGTTGCATCCACAAGCCGTTTTGGACCAGCATGAGCATTGTCTTCTTCATCACACCATCAAGGAAGTGTTAGTTCAGTGGAAAGATACAACTCCAGTTGATGCCACCTGGGAGCTAGCTAGCATTCTGCAGTAATTTCCTGATCTCAAGCCTTGAGGACAAGGCTGATTTTAAGCGAGAGGGCATGTTAGGGACCTAACTTACCTAACCCCTCAAGTGGGTAGAATAACATATTTCTATGTAATAAAGGTCAATATTAATAAGGCCTAGCAATGAGGAATAAGTCAATTGTAAGAAGACATAATAGAAGCTTCCGCTTCTAGAAGGATCTTCCTCTAGATTGTTCTTTTGGATAGATAGATTTAGTATAAATAAGAGTAGAGGGAATGAGAAGTTTTGTCTTGGATATTATTGTAATACAACTCTGCTCTACTAGAGGTTTCCCCCTCGAAGAGGCAAGTGAACATTGCTCTCAGTAATCAAAGTGCTCTTTCTGGTGTTATTCGAGTATTATTCTAGTATTATTCTGGTTATATCATTGTTTCTCTACCATTTATAGCTAATTATTTATGTTTTGCATACTATTTCATAACTGAAATACTACTTTAATGGTTAAAAACATATATTTACTCCTTGAAAATAACACTTCAAAACTCTATATAATTTTAAATTTTAAAATCAAATTTATAATTAATATTTTTATAAATTTCTTTACATTAATTTAATTATAACTTTTCACGGTTTCTCATTCTACCATTTTGTCGATATATATTTACAACT
>JASDQU010105894.1:1932-12201 GCA_032191745.1 Picea mariana
ACTCGGCTCACATAATCTCAAACGAGATTTTGTTTCAGTTGGGGGGCCTGATAAAAACTAAAAATTCTACATGAATTCTTATTTGGTCTTTGTTATCATATACTATCACACATTCTAGGACTTTCCTAGAGAAAGAAATGTTAATTTCAAGAAGGAACCAACTTCTATGTGGTACCCATTGTTATGGAGGCATAAATCCCCATATAATTTTTATGTAGTTCAAAATGGGTTTCCATCTACTGTCAAGAAAATGATTCATGGTCCTACCACGTCAAGGCTGTCACTGGAAGCTGCATCCTTTCTCACCGAGAAAGGATTTTTTGAAACTTTCAAGGAATTTAGTCTTCTGAGATTGTTTGGATTCCATTGGAAACCCTTTTTGTTACCTTTCTATGTGTTTGATAAACTTTTTGTCATTGAAGTGTGTAGATGATATAAATATTTGGCACACTTTTTCAATGAGAAAAGGAAGAAAAAATTTATTCCATTGCCATGGAGGGTTGGAGAAAAATATGTAAACAATATCTCTCATTTAGATGAATTTTTTGTTTAATTGGACTTGTTTAATCTGAAGGAAGCCCAAGCCATCAAGGTTTTCGATCCAAAAGATTTATTTTCTACACACATGACTTTAGTCGGGTATTCTTCATATTTCTTTATGTCGAAGCAATTCAAAGGAGGGGGAGATAAACAAAATATCCCCGAGGCCTATGATGAAGAAACCCTAAAGTATATTTAATAATTAGTTAGCATAAATGAATGTTATAGGAAGAGGGGTAGAGAGACAACCAATAAAACCCCAATTCACCGACTGCATCCCAAAAAATCACTTCAGAAAATACCAAACCTCAAAGTAGTGATTAGGAACAAAGAAATACACCCACTGGAAACTCAAATGATGGTGGAGATAATGACCATACTAGGAAAAAAATGGAAAAATATCACATTGTTCATACTTCCATAAAAAGAAAAAGAGAAACTCAAAAGGGGGGACAATATTTACTTGAAATTGAAGAAAGTCTCAAAGCCATGGAAGTAGATGATCTAATAGAGGAACCCAGCTGGTTGGAGTACAGATTAATGGAAACCAGGGTGATTACTGAAGAAATGGCTTCCCAAGAGCCAAAAATATTTGAAGAGGAGTATGCTACATTACACCATGGGGCCTACCACAAAAGTTCTAAAAAACTATTAATAGAAAAAGTAAACATGAAAAATAAAAAAAGTGGCATAGAAATGGAAGTCAGAAATCAATTTTCATGGGGTTCCACCCTCGAAAATCATGCAATTTCATGATGCAAATAGAGAATAATTGAAGGAGTCCATTTATAACTAAGAAAAATAATATATTTTTTTTTAAATAGAGAATAAAGGAATTAGAGAAAGATCTGATTCCAAAACTTGTATTTTCCGAGCCTATCACTGCAATACTCAATCTTGAAGATGTCCCATAGGCCATTTCTAGATTAAAGGGTTCATCTAGATTACTAATTATTGTATGGAAATACATTGGATACGATATCAAGAAAAAAATATACTTAATCCTTGAAATTTGGGAACTAGCACATGGCTCAATTGATTTCTCAATAAGGGTTTTTTCACTTTAAGGAGTATCTCCAAAAAGATTTAGAAAATGATGAAAGATTMTATAAAGAAGWAGTGGGAACATTTGTAGTGAAGGTTTCAAGTTTGAGAAAGATACATATAAGAGAACAAATCCTTCCCTCCAAGGTTCGCCTGAAACAAATTATTGCTTGTTGGCTGAAGAGAATTRGATGCCTAAGAGAGTTGTTGAATGAATGTGATACTATTAACATTAAAATGGGTGACATATTCTTGAAACTTTTTTATTTCAAAAAAGTATTAGATGACCCACATTTAATAATGGATACAAAAATTTTGTTAAGGGAGAAACTATTAAAACAATTGGAAGCATTAAAAGTGGCATGGACCGATGAATTTAGTGATTCAATTGAGTTCTCCAAAGAAGAAATATAAATGTGTCTTGTCCGGTATGTAAATAAGAACGATGACATTGAGGACACACTCCATCAATTAAGCATTTATTTGAGTGAATTAGAGAATGATTTATTTGAAACTAAGACCAAGGATGAAATAACGGTTGCTCCAATGAGAGAGTATATAGGTTGCTCCAATGAGAGAGTATATAGAACAACGCTTAACAAAGGCCTTAGTTAATATAACCAAGACATATAAACAAGAAGTATTTACATTAGTTATGCCACCTTCAACATAGTAGTATCATCCTACAAAATATTCCACAACAAGCAAATGATGGTTTGGAATTTCCATCACAGTAAGTCAAGTAGTCACCATGTTCTTGCTTTCACCGTTTTTTCTTCCTTGGTCAATAGTCATTTTTCCTTTTATATTCCCATAATATGTGAAACCAAAGGCTTACCCCTAATTTCCTTATTTTTTCATCCAGGTTTCTCTTCACTTTATGGTCCACGTGAGCCCCATCCCAGTCCTCTTTGAAGGACAAACAAAATTTACGTTTATTGAAAACTTAGACATTATTGTTTATTTTATAAAGACACCTATTATTTTTCGAGGTTCCCAGAGAACTATTCGGTACATAACATTACTGACCTCTCATACTTATTTTTTAAGCATGATATTTCAAATGCATGTCAATCAAAATACTTTTTTCATTTAAATTTAAGGATCATTTAAAGTTCTTTGCCATATGTGGTCCTTATTTTCCTTCCCTTTCTTGAATATTGTGTCTTTCTTTGATGAATGTTGTGATGGAAATGTTTTCCTATGACACTAAATACTTTTTTGGTTTACAAATATGGTAATATAGTGTAAATATTTTCTTTCTATCAGATACCTAGTCCTTTCTCAAGTATTCCTTGCATATGAATATTTATTTCAAGAATAATCATGGTCCTTTCACATGCATTGTTTATGTTCTTGCAAGTTATTTAAAATATAGGAGTACCACCTCTTCAAAAATGCAGGGGTGTTTCTCCTCGTGATGTTTCCTTAAATACCATAAGACGTTCTTTCAGATCAACACTTTTAGTGACCATACTAGGGAGCTAAACAAAAGGTTGGTTTCACAGAATAGAAATTTGGATGACTCTACCAGAACTCAACGAACCCAAAATACAATTTGGTCTTAGAGAACAAAGAAGTATCTTGCACCAGTTGTATGACCCAACAATCACAATAACGAGTTGTGAATGTTTCGAAAGAACTTGAAAATTTCTTGCTCAAGAAGAAGAAATGGAAATAAATTTGAGACAAAGAAGACAATCATAAGCTTTAAAAAGTTGGAATCATACAAAGGTCCATTAACAAGAACTAAAAGTAAGAAACTTGAGATTCATCAAGAAACACAAATTTCAAAATTTGAATCCAGTAGTATAATAATCATTAGTTATCTAGAAGAACAAAGAAATGAAATTCCCAATGAAGAAAGAGAAAGAAATGAAAGACAAAGAAACCCTAGTTGGAGATCTAGGTCTAGCCCACTCAATTTACGAGGAGAACAACATCCATTTCCAACTCTACCTCAAAGAATATTAACTTTCTTTCCAGGTGATGGGATTATGAATCTTAAAAGGCATATGGATCAGTTCCTTAGTATCTATGATATTCATTTGATTGAAGATGATGACGTAATGGTCAGATTCTTTATGCAAACTTTGATAGGTCCAACCTATGATTGGTATATTTCCCTCCCAACTCAATCAATTGGTCTGTTAGATTTTACAAAATATATGCTCATGACTAGATATGCACAACCTATTGCATGCCATACTATGCTTACTCAATTCATCGAAATCCATCTCCAAAAGGGTGAAAGGATCTAGGATTTTAACTTATTATTTTTCAAGACATTAAATCAAATCCAGATGGGAAACACCAAAATGATCCTGTTATATTCAGATGTTACAAGAATGGCATTCCCTCAAATGTGAATTACGTATTAAGTTCTACAAAAATAAACAATTAAATGAAGCAATCCAAAAAGCAACAAAAATGGAAGAATACATGATAGAAAATAATATTGATCCCAAGATTATTCTTGGAAAAGTGAAAAGGAAAATGACCATTCTGTCAATATAACATTAGGGACCATCCACTTCCATAATTTCTAAAAATTGAGCAATTGGGGGAGGATTTATCCCAGGATTCCCCCCTATTGTGAGAATTGATCCTAGAGCTGATTAAGAAACTAGACAAAATACAAAAAATGCTCAAATGAGCATAACAATTAGACAAATGAAAAATGAGATAACTCGACTCAAGAGGAGTGAGAATCTCATTACACCACATGAAAATATGAGAGATCCATTACTTGATCAAAGAGGAAGAAATGATAGAGAGAAAATAATTGAATATTACAGACCAAAATCACCCAGAGTTCCAAATCAAAATGTTGTTGTCCTACAATAAATTATAGAAGAATAAAATTTTGAACCCTTTGATCAAGAAACAATCACTGATCAAGATGAAGTCTTGGAATCAGTCCAAATGGAAGAAGTTTCATAATATTTTCATTTTTTTTATGAACATGTTGGCACAGGGGTAGACCCAGGGTTCAACGCTTAAGAGCGCACCAACAAAACCCTAACTACTGACCCTTTTGACAACACCTGCGAAGCAGATGAAGTATCACCTGAGGTAGATGCAGGGGTGGTTGTAGGACTCAGATGTCTGCAACCTTAGCTGGGACACAGGTCTGTGATTACAACACCTTAATAGAGCACTTAGTAGTTACATTTCATCACTGTTTAACCAATATATATTTTGCAGATAAAATCCTAATCACAGAGCATCGCAGTATTCACACATATCCGTTATATTCAAGAAATAATCACATCAACATAGATTAGATCTAGCATTCATTCACATTATTCAACACTAAGCTATCATATCAAATTATTCTAAGCATATATCCATGCACTAAGCATTTAATCACATAAACAAGAGAACAACCATAAAGCACAAAGCAACCACAACACAAGATATACATGGTTCACCCCCAGCCTAGGGATATGTCCACCAACTCTTCTTCTTCTTTATTATCTTCTATAAATATTCTACATGCACAGAGCCACAAGATCCTACTCCGCATAGGACAGGAGATCCTCACGCACCTCGCCAGATCCTCCTTCCCCGAGTTAGGTTACATCACAAAGATTCTACTCAATCTCTTACAGTCACTTTCAATTAGCCTTGCAAGTATCACACATCATGCACAAAGCATATACAACTATCACATCATCACACAGATGCCTATATCATCTCATACACGCTACTTCTTACATCACCTAGACATCTATTTATACATTAAAAAAAGGGCCTAAACATGGGTAAACCCATGGCCCTACATTCCCATACCTGTTACATAAGCCCAAAACCCAAAAATCCCTAAAAAGGGGCCGAGATCCCGCGATATCCTCTTCGACTTGCGCTCCACCTTTGACTACCTGTCAAAGTCCCAAAAGTAGGCCAAACATGACCAAGGATCCTTAAAACTTGGTCAAGGGCCAAAAATCCCCCAACACTCACCTGTGACTCATCCCGAGTCACTCTGATCTGGGTAACTCTACTTCAAAAGCCTCGAGCTTGGCTTGATTTGCTTCAAATTGTTGCTGCGCCAAGGCCTCCTGCTCAACGAACTCTTGGATAATTGCTTCGTTGACAGGTCCCTCCAAACGTTTTTCAGGTGCAGTGATGAATTTCTCCAGTTCTTCTCCTCGACCTTCAATATTTGTGAATAGTTGGAAAGCCTTGTCCTGGATTACTTGGAGCCTCTGAGTCACTTCCATGAATTTTCTCTGAATGGTGTGGACCTTTTGTTGAGCTGTGCTCTATTCTTGGAATCGCTTCATCCTATCGACTGCTGACAGGGGCTTCAACTACGCCTTTATTGTTTTTTCTTTCTTCTTTGCCTTTTGGAGCTGTGACTCTAGTGCCTTCAATTCAAGATTGTCAGTGAGTCGCTCATAAGTCTGGGCACTGCGATCACTCAATTGTTTACATTCCATGGTGAGGGCCTTGATTCTCTCAACTGCGCTTCGAGAAGTTTCTTCTCTTTGATCTCATACATCCTGCGGAGTGCTGGGAACTGTTCGTAGCTCTAGATCTATGATTCTTTGCTGAAGATGTTGTATATCTTCCACAAGCTATGCTACTTGATTCTCTACTAGTTCTTCTTCTTTTTTCTCTAAGCCTGTCACAGAGCGAAGTGCTCTGTTGACTGCTTCTTTGACTTCGAGCTATTCTTCTAGAAAATGCTCTTTCTCTTACTGGATTTGTGCTTTCTCCTCTTCAAACTTTGTCTGGAGAGAAACCTTCTCCTACTGTGAAACTCATCATTTCTCTATGACTACTTTTTGCACTTGCTTTAGGGTCTCTATGGCCTGTTCTACTTCTCCCTGTGTGCGACGAAGGTGGGCTTCAGTCGCATTAGCTAGTCTGTGGAGTTGGGTAGGCTCATCTCCCAACTCTGGTGCTTCTGATGGTGGGGGCGCAGTGGATACTGCGCGGTTAGATTGAAGGGCCTATTGTACCCCTCTGAGTTCAACCTTGATTCTGTCGTACATGGATGATTTTAGGGGATAAATTTCACTCATGGACTAATTTTCCATGGTTTTTCCAAAAATGAGATTCGCTATTTTAAAAATGATTCGCCCAAATTCTATATGATAAAATTATTTTACCTTAAAAATCACCAAAATTTTATAAAAACTATATAAAATTCTTATAAATTTGAATATTTTTACAAAAATATCGTCAAACATATATAGTTGGCATATGAAGGTTTAGTAAGATTCGCCAAGGTTTCTACATTTTAAAACAAAATTCCATCCTTAAAATCATCCCTGCTGTCGTACATCTCCTCCTGCTTGGCTTCATGTTTATGCAATACGTCCTGCGAGGCATCTTCTATAGTGGCGATGATGAAGTCAAATTCATCGACCATGAGCATGGTTCACATCATGGTTTTGCTCACTCTTGAATTCTTCTGTGAGGTGGGTTTCATGGGGGAAACATTTCGTTTCTTTGAGGGATCAACCTCATCAACAAGATCACTAGGCAGTGTTACCTCACCTTGCTTCTGCTAATCTTCTTTGCCATTGGTATCTTCTCTATCTACTTCATCATCACTTCCTCATCCAGGTGATACTGAAGCAGTTTCATCTGATGCACTGCTCAGGTTTTGTACTTCTTCGATCTTCTTCCTTTTGCTCGTTCCAAGTGTGTTGTGTTCTTTGTGAGTGGCATCTGAGCTTCCAATTAGTTCGGGATCAGACATTTCTACAGGGTCAGCAGGGATAAGGAGCTCTGCAGACTAGTCCTTGGTTATCTACTCGATGTCCTCATCTATGAGCTTATAGTATGACTGGAGCTCTTCTTTATGCTCGTCTTCTCGCGCAGTGATATAAATGAAGTGTCGATATGCGTGAAACTTCATGAGAGGTATGAACCAGTGCAAGGTGTTTTGCATCATGAGAGGGACAACTTCGATGGCCCTCTGCAGCTGCACATAGTATGTATGGAATACTGCATTTGATTTCCACTGTTTTCCCATATCGCTTGAGTACCAGAGCGTGGTGAACTTCACAGCGAGTGGTTCGAGCGGCTCATTGTCTAGTAAGGTCACACGTTTCGGCATCTCCCAGGCAGTAAATGCTATGAGGATCAAGAGCCACCTAAAGTGGAACTCATAGCCCTAATCCTGAGCTTCGCGACAATCCAGTTCTAGCTGGTTGACTAAGTACTTCGCCCAGTTCATTTGGAGTCCTTCTACACATTTCTTGGCACGGTCAACAACGAATCCTATGACCTGTGTAGGTCTGTTCTTTCTTACGAACTTTCCGATGATCAACTGATAGGATAGGCACACTGCGCCATTCTGGATGGAAGCTACCTTGTAGCCTCGCATCCCCTTTTCTACATCACCATATGTATCTTTGATTCTTTGTGCCAGTGTGTGATCTGTAGCCTTCCCTGGGTAGAAGTCCTGTGGGTTGGGTCCCTGCATGCTCAATCTGGTGATCCTATGGATAAGCATCAAATTGACTGTGATACGTCTATATAGACATAGATATCCACCTTGGTAACATGATAGCAGGATATTAACACACGGGTTAACATCCTGGTGCCTTCCAAAGTGCAGAATCTTCATCACATTCAAGAGGGTGGACTGTGCGAGGTTCATAGTCCATGGTTGGGGGATTATTTCCAATTTCTTCCCCTTTGTCCTGGTCAAATAATTGTAAGGAGTTAGCATGTTGAAGTTCTTGCAGTCCCCTAGGTTGAAGTCGCCGAACTTCAACGTCGCGATCTTATCCTACTATGTTCTTACTGCACGTATCCCCTTCGGTAGGTACGTAGTGCAGTAACCATGGTGTAATCAAAGTCTCTCGGGACACTATCATGACTCACCATGCCAGCCAAAGGCGGGATGTAGTCGAGTAGGATGGTCAGGATTAACTTTGCGTTTGCCAAGTCATCTCGATGCTTGGTTCTTTTCTCTGCTACAGGTCGGGATGGTTTGGATCCGCGAGTAGTTGATGGAGAGGCTTGCACTCTTCTAGTCGATGAGGCTTGAACTTCGACGAAAATCAACTTCTCAGCCATAAGGTCGATTAGAGATTCTTCGACGACTTTCTCTGCGACACTGAGCTCTTCCAACATGCATGCTTAGATCAGATAAATCAAGTGGATGAATGAGTGCTCAAAGCAATAGAACAGGTATCGATCTCAATAAACACAACACGATTGTAATGAGTTGACTAGGATACAATTCACAAAAGTGTTCTCAGTGCAACAGTTGATGCAATAAGTAGACAATGGTGTAACAGATCTCTCCAATGGACGAGAGGCCTTCATCAATGTAGTTCTATCCGTTGTGGCACAGTCCCAACAGTCTGATGGCGAGCTTTCTGGCCATAATTGTTGTTCTAACCATTTGGGGCATCGGGATAATGGTTATAATTCTTTCAACGGTTATATCGCTTTGCCATGGTGAAGTGCCATGTTGTGTTGTTCTGATATCCCGATGAAGTTCCAGTTTTTCAAACCTTCCTTCTGCAAAGTTCCCTCGGGAACCTCCTGCAAATTTTCTGTCTTTGCTCTCTTCTTACTGAGCTTTCTAGCCTTCTTCCCTATAATATTTATCTCGTTATTCCTCTTTCCATTCTGATTCTTATCTCCTCTTGGCATAGTAACTTCACGCTATTGATATCCCGACAACAGAACCATTTGTTGGCACAGGGGCAGACCCAGGGTTCAAGGGAAATACTTCTTCTCTATCTGGGGTAGGTTCTCTACTCATCTATGAGTCTTCTTGTGTTCTTTCAAATTCAACATCCAAGTTTCTGGTTCTGAACAACTTTGATCTATTCTGTTGTTCTTCAATCAAGTGTGCTATCCTCCTAGTCATGAAATATTTTAATTATTGCTTCTTCTGTTCTAAGGCTTCCTCTTCTTTTCTTTTGGCATGATCTTTCTCAATCCAAGTTTTTCCTAGTAACATAGAAAATGGGGCACTGTTCTCAATGAATTTAACAACCTCAAAATCTTCTTCTATCGAAGTTCCCTGAGAATTCATAGATATTTGGGTAAGTCTTCCACATAGGGTTATCATCTTTCCTCTAAATAATCCTATTCCTCCTATTGAAGGAATAATAGTAGGCTTTCCTAAAATTTCCCAAGTTCTTTCTGTCATGATATTCACCTATGTTTGCTCATCTAGAACACAGTCAATGTCGAAGTCTCCTATTCTTGTTTCTATGCATTCTTTTTCTTTCAAGTTCTCATATAAGTTGATATTTTTGTGATCATTCAAGGTTTCTTTCATTTGTAGCAATACATTCTCTGATTCTTTCTGGGTTATACTATGGTATTAGTTTCCTGATCTTCCTCATATTCATTCATTCAACCTTAGCAATCATCCTAGAGAAATCCAAAAAATCATGCCCCGTAGCTTTACAACAAAGACAACTAGGTCTTCTTCCAGGGCATTCCTTAGCAAGATGTCCTGGTCTTCTACAGCTATAGAAAAGAGTTAATCTCTATTTCTCTTTAACGATCCCCAACCTTTCCTGTAATGCACACTAGGGTCACAGTAACTAACCTACAAAAAGTTCTTTCTAGGATCCTGCATCCATTTGTTAGTCCAAACATTCTTTCTATGCATAGGGATAACATATCTTTCATTATTTCTATTAGATCTACTCATATCAAACCTTCTTTCATCTAGTTGTGCCCTATTTTCCA
>JASDQU010105894.1:32385-49734 GCA_032191745.1 Picea mariana
AATTTAAGACCAAAAAATTCCAAGAATCATGCAATTTTGCTACTTCAAATGAAAGGATGCCCCCAATCTAATATAAAGCAAGAAATTAAATCTTTTTGTTTCAAAAATTTCACTAAAATAAATAATGAACTTTCTTAAAACAAAGAAACCCAAACCAAAAGTTTTCTTTTAACGCGAACTATTCAGAAGAAATCTGATCTTTCCCTAAACAATTCTAAAGAAAACACAGGCTTTGGAATTGAAAGACACTCAAAGCAAGAGACTAATCCTTCAAAACCAAACAAAGCAAAGATGGCTAAAAGCAACTCAAAGAATGTCAAGCAAACTGTAAACAGATCAATATAGGCTCCAAAAGTTCAATCCAGCTGATCAAAGAAAAATTGGGCATCAAAAGATAGGAAATCCTAATTCCAAACAAAAATTTCAAATGGGTTCGCAACCTAGCTATAGGGTGCAGTGCGAAAATCAGTGGAGTTCGTAGGCTGGACACAGGTAGGATGTGAACATGTCGCACTGGACTGAACACTAGGGTGCGAACTTCAGTGATTCTCGCAGGCCACAAAAAGGTACAGTGCGAGAAGGTTTGTAATCAAGCAAAATTTGGAAAAAGGACAGAACTTTTGAGTGAACTTCTGGATCCAGAGAGTCTGGATGGATCTCCCACAGACTCAGAAACCAAAAAACAAGCAATCAAAGAAAGGGAAACTAGACTAACTAGGAAACAATATGTTCCCTAGTGGAGTTGCCAATTTTTTTATAGGATAAATCGGTAGGTGTGGACACTAACTGATCTCCCTAGATCCACCTAGATCTAGAACAAAACACACCCGAACATGACGCTTTCCTTAAGTTTTAAATATTGAATTTACTAACTAAAGAGGGATAAGTAACATACTGTTTAAATTTCGCTTCCTCTTATCATCACCATCCTAGTTTCATTCCAACACTCATACAATGATGAACCTGCAAAAGAACGCAACCAACCAAAGTGATAGCAATAGCATAAACTCAATATAAACCTATGTATGTGATCAAGGAATCATACAATAAAACACAACAAGATTTATAGGAAAGAATCATATTACTGTATCATATTAAATGCGAAAGAGAGATTACAACCATTGCCTTGATGTCGTAAGGTCCCTTCCAACTTTCCTTTGTTCCCCACACACTTCCACTCCAAGAATTTTGAGAGAAAAGACCTGATAATACTCACAATATATCTTGACAAAGGCAAAACTCAAAGACACTCCAACCAAGCTAATAATTCCAAGACAAATCCAACTTATCCCTTCTCCATGAGAGATCCTCTCCTTTTATAAGTTGAAGAGGATAAGGTGAGGAGGTTAGGATGATCCCACTAAATCATGAAAGCGAGTAAGATCCAAACCATTTGGATGCCACCTCACCATGGAAGTTTCTCCTTCTAGAAGATTCGAGAAAACGCTTGTTTTTCCCACGTGTAAGCATTCTCGCACCCTACCTATAGAGAAGACTGCGAACTCCTCACGACCTAGCTATGATGCAGCCTGTGAGAATCAAGCATTCTCACACCCTAGCTATAATGCAGCTTGTGAACTTCCTTTTTTATAGGGTTTTTACAAAGGAAAATGCAACTTCTTTTCTCAGAAAACGTTCTTCTCCCTTCTTTCTTCAGGAACTGAGGCCACTGACCCCTCTGAAGACTACAAATAGGTTTACATCATTAACGGTCATAGGGATGACGAAAATAATGTGTAATAGTAAGGATGACAGAGAGCCTCTATGGTTGCTAACGCTCAGCATGATCAATAACCCTGTGACTTCAAACATTATCATAAATAATCCATCAACGGTTCATTCCAAACAATTTCACACAGTTGTCATACTTAAGGAAAGCACAACCCATACATTCAAGCCAATATCCATTTCATAAACAGAGTAGACTCATGGATGGCCAAAAAAAGACATATCTATAATCCAAGCACCTTAAACACGATTTGGTCGAGCGGTTCCTCCCTGCTTGAAAATCGGAGCATAACCACAGCAACAAAGTTGAACAATAACCTGACTAAGGTGGCGGCCAATGGAAGGATTAAGGGTGGCATGCAGTAAATGCACTTCAGCTCCACTCTCAGTCAATTAATTCATTAGTACATGCTAGCAAGATTCCATTAACCCAATTAATTAAACCATGTATCGAAACCATCAACCATTAAAACCAATAGCGCGACCCATATCAACTTATGCCATAACATAATCCCAATGCATATCAACTATATAACTCAATAAATCGCATATCTTTTAACTTAGTAGCTAGGATAACAGCAATCCATTAAAAATCAATGCATGTAGTGTAGTATATAGCATGGTTTAGTTCCTTCCCTTTGCTCTTATATTGATTTTTCCTTTTTCCAATTTTTTGTATATGTTATTGCTAACATGTTTATTGTGTAGGTCTCCTAGTAATAGATCTGAATAACAGATAGCAGTGATAACAAGGATAATGTAGGCCATTGTAAAATAAAACTTGAGCCTAGAGCAGTAGAAAAACACAGAACATGCCTTCTCCATCAACAATAAACCAAGATTACATCACCATGTAAGCAGTGTCGAACAATAGCACAACATCAAAAAAAGAACCATACCTAATCTCCAATATACAAGGGGGTCCCACCTACTAGTATTATATAGCTTTTATAATAATAGGCTTTAGCAACACTTTGCGGGAAAAACTTCATTGCGATTTTAATCATCAAAAAACTGGCGACTCCATAGGGAAATTTGTTTTCAACAGATTTAGAACTCAAAACTCATGGTTTCAGACCAAGAATAGCAGGCCAAGAAGATATAACCAGGAAGATTATGCAACAGGGGGAAGTGAGCGGATTTAATGGAAAGATGACCAGGAATTTGGGAATAATTCATGAAAAGTGTTAAGTATGAGGGGTTTTTACCACTGTATGCATAATCATTCGACCGGAATCTTCTCTTAGCTTTAAGGAGAAAAAATTTTAGACTTTCTCTTAAACTCTCAACGGATGAAGAAATGGAAAGAAGAAGCGAGATATAACCAATTATTTACAAGACAGCAGTGGAAATATATAACAATTTCAAGGGTCCTTCAGAGGAGACATCATAATAGTTGTGTAAGCTTGATTGTTATTGACTAACAATGCTTTGCAGGAGTGTTACTGTGGAAGAATTGATCCAACATCCTATCTTGACCAAATTAACTAAAAGATGATAGGAAACAGAATCATGACAGAAGTAAAATGCAGAAATTAAAACAGCAGCAATAAAAGACAAAAATGAAGAAAACAGCAAGAAAAGTTTTAACTCAGAAATTCAAAGTCAAACTATTGTAAAGAAGAAAAAGAAGCACAAAAATGAAAGCAGAGCTACGCTACTAGTATACAGAAAATACAGACAGCATTAGAACTTTTCACGTTAGTCCCTCACAATATTTCAAGCGAGGGTTGTTAGCGTTGTAGGAAAAAAATTGCTTTTGTAAATCCTTTAAAATGTAAGAGTTAGTGTCCAAGACAAAAGCAATTTGGAAAGGACCCAACACTTGGAATTCTGATGTAATTATCATCCCCTTGACGCACACAATTAGATCATCAATATAGAGATGGAGACTGACCAATTCATCGAGAGTCGTGTGCATAGGTATTTTAAAGGCGGTACTTGTATCAAGTAAGCTAGAAAATAGGCATTTGTAAGACATGGTACCCCAATTTGTGATAAGAGTGGTTTTGTGAGCATCTACCCTTTTCACCTTGATTTTCTTGCAACCCAAAAAACAGTCAAGGGTCTTAACTGTGACTCTACAACCTGTTGTAGAACCATTTCCATACTGAGGGGAGGAAAATGATTTCTCATAATAGCTTTCCTGGAAGTTTGAAAATTAATGCAAGTTCTAATATGATCAGTGGTCTTCGAAACAGGTACCCAATTGGAAACCCATTCAGGGTGGACTGAAAAAATAATCTCAACCCTTAATAAATTCTCCAAATCCCTTTGAAAAGTTTATTTAAATGTAGAGTTAATAAATCTTTGTTCCTTCATAACTGGTTTCATGCCTTCCTTGATGGGAATAGCATTCTGTAAAAAACCAGGATCAAAACCACGAAGATCCTCATAAGGCCAAGAAAAAAAAAATTGAAATCCACCAAGTAGCTTGGCAAACTTCATTTCTTCCTTATCATAACATTGGATATTTATGTTAACATTCCTTGAATATTTGAGTGCCCCAATGTTCAAGGATATGGTTTCACCCACCTTCATTCGTAACTCCTCTTCTTTTTGTTTTTCTTTATTGCCTACATCACTCAATGAAAACAAACTCTCAAGAGGAGTGAAGCCCTCAGGAATCTTATTGTTTTCTATGGATATAATCTCCTCGATCTTAAGAGGTTCATCTTGAATGAAAGCACAAATAATCTTATTGTTAGGGAGGGCCTGCCAAGATTCTAGATTGTCAGGGATACATGGACGATATAGAGATTGAAAAGAACAATCAGGCCTGTGAGGAAAAAGTTGTTGATTAGGAGAAGCTACAAAGACAGCTAACCGACCAACCATTGAATTCAACTCCCTCTTAACATGAGTGATGTTGAAAGATAGAATATTCTAGATAAGCGCCAAAATAGTTTGGGAGTATCATTCCATCAGCTTGTTTCTAGGAGAGCACATTTTACGTATCAAGTTCACAACAAGCTCAGAATCTCCAAAAAATGAAAGGTGACCACAACCAAGATTAAGGGCGTTTTCAATGCCTAATAATAAAGCTTTGAACTTAGTGACATTGTTTGTACAAGAAAACTCTAACCTGTTAGACAGATTATGAATTTTTCCTGCAAGGGAAACCAAGATAATGCCAACCCCATTACCTTCATTAGAGAGTGAACCATCAAAGTGCATATGCCACATATCATCATCTAGATCAATTATTTCCAAAGGAATATTATCCTCTTCAACAAAGATGGAATACACTCCTAGGTCCTCTTCGATATAGTTTACGCTAGATTGCGGAACACTCTCTATGTAGGGTGAAATTCTTCCCTCTCTAAGGACTATAATGTTATTATCATTCTGAGGAACGAAAAAATGTGTCCCGTCGAGTGAGAGGTATCCACATGTTAAGGCTTTCCAATCTCTTCCCAAGATAATTGAGTAATTTATTACAGGCATATCAATTACATGAATGATGAGGGTTGTCCTTATCTCAGGATGAGCACATAAAACCAAGGTCACATCCTTAATCTCATCCATGGTTGTTTTTTGTAGACTATTATAGGAGAGCATGCTTCTGGAATTTTCATTTGTACAAGACAAGCCTAGCTCTTCCATAATAATATTTGACATCACACTTGGGCCCAAACCACTATCAATGAGGAAACAATGGGTAATCTTATCTATAATCTTTACAGAAATATAAAAAAGGGGATTTTTTATAGGGTATCTAAAGTTATGTACACCTACTTTATTTACAGAAGAATCCTCTTCATTCACATCTTCGGAAAGATTGGCTACAACAGAAGCTTTTCCTTCCATGAATTGTTTCATATGCATCTATTGTTCAAGGATGACAACCTATTGGCAGCCAATTCACCTTTTTCTACGATCCTATAAGCTGCCTACACCTATGTCTTGCGAACATCAAGTTTTTCGTCGCATTTTTCAAATAGACGAAACTTTCATTTCTTGCGACATTTGCACATTTGTCTTCGTTAAGTTTTCACGACTGTAAGTGTGAAAACTTCTTCTTTCGAAGTTACATTTTGATCACTATCTGGATTGTCATGATCTTTTTATCGATGTGCCTACTGCGCTTACCTTTTATCTATCATTATGTAGCTGGAGGAACTTTCGAACCTTGCTCATTGGTCATTCTTATATTGATGATATGATTGAGTTTCATTAAGTTTGCAAGGCATTGAGCATTTGGATTTACACTTTTTATGACTTGCCTGATCTTTGATTCTGCATAAGGGTTATGATTAAATTTATTATATGTATATGATATAATCCTTATGTTAGTCTTTTCATGACTTATTGGCTTGTCAACTATATGAATATCATTTTGGACCCTTGGTTGAACTTTTGATTATATGAATTAATACATTGGCGCATAATGATTTTGGTGTTGATTTATAAGACGAATGTTTGAACACCGTGGCATAACATTTGCGTGTATACACATTGGATTTCATTGGTTGTATGCATGACTTAATGGCTGAACTATTATCATGGAGTGAAAAGCTATCAAACTTGGCGGTTGTACTTGGGTAATGAATATTATGCATGGCAGACTCCAACACCCTCGCATGCGCACATTTATGCTTACCCCTTTTGGCTCGATTCATTGTTGTTGGTTCGGATAGCTCTGTTATTGTGTGTTGATGAATTCAAACCCTTGTCCCTTAGCCCAGCTCACTGTGTGTTATCTCCTCTCCCGAAGGGCGAATTGAACCCCCATGGTGTTCAGAGTTGGTGTTGGTTTCATTTTTCCAGAGAAGACTGCCCCGTAATTTCCCCCAGAGTCACATTTTTACATGAGCGATTATGGGCAAACGGATTTGAATTAGCTCAAACCGTTGAAAACCTAGAACTGGTTTTAGCCCCTTTACCTTCAACGCGGGCAGTTTCTTCAGAAAGTGAGCTACTACAGAGATCTAGCTCTCGTTTTACAGGTCAATTTTTCAATGGCTGGAACATGCGTTTTGAGTCTGTATGCATTCCTTCAGATATGTTCTTCAGAACTCCCTCTCACCTGTCAAGCCATCTCGTCGCTATACAGGTATGGATTCTGTTTTCAAATAGTTCTGTTTCTCATTCAAATGCTCTGTCATTCGTGTTCATAATGTATATTGTTTTGCTTTGCTTAAAATAGAAAGAGTTCCGATTTGATATATGATTTGCTCATAGATTTTTATGGTTATTCATTTGGATTGCATTTGCTAAGCCTGTCTAAGTGAAGAAACGAATTAATGGTGTGTTTCCAATACAATTCAGAAAGTTCCATACCTTATTTAGAATATGATTACCCTCAGATTTGATCTTGTATGATTCGTATGATGTGTTTGACAAATTCAGGAGTGTAATTGTTACGATGTGCTCTGTCATACGATTTTCCAAATCATGAATACCACTCTATCCGATTTAAATTTGGAAATAACTACTCTGTTTCTATAAAAACAATGGTCTCATTAAAGTTGTGCAACTACGCCCGAAACATAAAATATTATGATTCCCAACAAATATGCTACACTCAGTCGATTAATTCGCTTGTTTGGATTGTTTTTTTGGTTTTATTTTGAATGTGTAAAAACGAATTGGTCAAACCCAGTCGTGATTCGTTTGATTGGAACGATTTTGGTAAAGGAAAATCAATCTTGTTTGCTCACTGTGCAATGATAAACGATCTCATAACTGATAGACTCGATTTGATTGAGAAATGATTACGATTCTGTTACATATGATTTCATTTACCAGACTCGTGACTATAATTGAAGCAGAGTATTGTTATCTCTTTACTTGGTTAAATGATGTGAATCATGTTGGTATAATTCTTTCATTTTATGATTCGTTCTCCAGTAATTATTGGATGACAATTGAATTAAACCTCATTCAAAGATTTGATTTGATTTCAATTCCAATTATGTATACTATTTTAGACTAGCTGCAGAATCAGATGATTCTGTAGCTAAGTCTGTAGAATTAGATTTTTATTGTTTTATTAATAAAAGATTCTCTAATTTGTCTATTTCTGACCTGTTTCATGTGAATTAAAAATTGCATTGGATTTGATGAGCAGATAGAGGATATTTGAAATATTTCACTTGCATTTTTAATTTCCTAGTTTAGTTAAACATTGGGAGATCTTCCCAGATTTTTGTAAAACAGTTTTAACTGCCACAGGGAGGTTTTACCTTGTGGAGAAACTTATAAATACCTATTATTTTTGTAATAAGAGGAATCCTCATTGGTGGGAGAACAAGGATATGGAATTTTAATACACACTGAGACAGAATTTGATATTCTGCTACAGCTTTAGCTTTTCATGATATCAATATTTTGTTTTATGTTTATGTGTATCCATTTGCATTTGGTTAATGACTACTTTAGCTATCTTAGTCTTTTGCAAATGATATAATTTAATCAATATAATCCATATCTGATTTCTCCCAGCGTATAAAAAACATAGCAATTAATTGGTTCAGCTTGTGAATGACAGATTTCTCTTCTTCCTGAGTTGAATTATTAAGTATAAGTTTTTGCATAACAGGTTTCCCTTATTGCAGAGATTTATAAATCTTATAATTGTTATGATTTTTTATGTCTTGTTTGTCCTGTTAACCAACTCAAAGAGCATTGCAGCCAATTGTTTACGAGAAGCTTCTGGATCATCCGATGTGAGTTTCCTTCCTCCGACCAGCTTCGAAGTCATCGTACACAGGACAAATCTGGAGCGTTTCCAGGTCTGTTTCTTGTTTCTCTGTCTAGTATATTTGTTAGTATTTTAGTTAGATATATTTGTAATTAGTATATTAGATCGTTTAATTTCAGTAAGTTTTATTTCTTATTTATAAAATCATAAAATCAACAAAAATATTTGTCTGTGTCTTGGGGCAGAAAGCAAATCAGTTTCTCAGGTTTTATTTAAATCTGTGTTTTGTAGATATTGTACATTTTGTAAATAGGTTATATCTCAGATAGTAGTTAGTATAATATTAGTTAGTAGTTTGTATAGATAGTAGATTAGTTAGTTTATTTAGTAGTTTGTTTTAATTAGATTAGTATATTAGTTTGTTCTTATTTATTGTTAGTTAGTTTAGTTTCTTGTATTTAGTTTTAGTTTGTTTTATTCGTTTTAGTTAGATTAATTAGTTTAGATTAGTTTCTTTTCTTTCGTTTTTCTTAAGACCTTAGAGCAGCCAACGGAGTCGTTAAACCCGTCAGGGTGGTTCATTCCAAACGGCTTGGGTTATTAGACAACCCTGGACCGGTTCCACTCTCTCAGTTGACGGACGGTCAATTTCGCCCGTCAACACAACCATGTCTAGAAGGGTTGCATCTGCTTTAGTGTTGGAAAACTAATTCAAGATATTGTATTTGGAAGAGGGGAGAGGGGGAGTGATTCCTTGAATCTCAGGAACCTTAGGAACCTAGAGGGTAGCAGCAGTTGAGGATGAGCTCGGGCTAGAAGAACTACGGGGAGGATCAAATTTTCCCTTGAAGCATAGGCTTTGTTCTTAGTATTGATGACCATGAAATCTTCTGGCTCTGCAAAATCTAGGATAGTGATGGTAGCTTCTGGTATTTTACCAAAGATCTTATCTCTGGCACTCTTCTTTACCTCACATGTAGTTTCCTATTGGTGTTCCTTGCAGAAGTTACACCAACTTCGAGGTAGGATAGCTTTAGGCTGAAAATTATTTTCAACCGGATTTCTAAAGGGTGGCACAGAAGAGGATGAAGCTCCAAGGGTGAGAGGGGAGACAGTTCCCTTTCACTCGAATCCTATCATACGATTATTCATATCTTGTACTAGTTGCAAAAGGGCGGACATGTCTGTTTGTCTAATTGATTCTCCCTGGGGAAGACCATTTCTCTCAAGTTGTTCCTCATACTCAGAGCACGTATGCAGAGCGGAACCGATATTATCAATGGTTTCTCCTCAAGCCTATGATGGTAGAGGGAAGGAAATGCATTGTAGTAATGCATGAAAGCGGCTTAGTTTTGAGGGAGGATGAGTTCGGGGATTTGATTGTATAACTTAGTGAAACGCAAGTTGAAAGACTTGATGGTCTCACCATCCTTATAGGTGATTTTATTGTATTCCCTTAAATTCTTGGTTGGGATTTTAGATTGCCCATAAGTGGATTTGAACCAATATGTTAACTCCTCCTAAGTAGACAAAATCTTAGGAGGAAGGTCAAAGAAATCGGTCGCATCCTTTCCTTCCAAGGAATTTACAAATAAGTGCATGCAATTATCATTGTCATTAGCCCCTATGTTATGAAAAGAATTAGAAAATGCGACCAGGTGTTCGTTTGTAGTGACAATGTTATTTCCTAAAAACCTAGGAAGATGCTTCTTGAACTTAGGGAGTGGACGACTAGCAAGTGCTAGGTTAAAAGGAGAGGACACATGCCACAGTGTGGTTGTAGCGTCTTCTTCAAACTGAAAATTTCCATATTTTTTAATGACTTTGGTGGGATTTGTGGTAGATTGGATAGGGATATGGTGGCTATATAAGTTACCAATCATTGATGACGATGAATATTGAGAATATGGAGCACTTCCAGTGCCACCAGAACCACCACTAGATGCCATCTTGTGGATGATAGATGAGGGAAAGAAAGACGAACTGGATGAATCAGATAAATTCCTCCTTATAGCACTTTGTTGGGAAGACAACACAACGTTTCTTCTTCCTATTTCAGCAATAGGATTGATTTCAGGTGACAAGCCTCTTCTTCTTCTAAAAGCAAGAGAGTCTAAGGACATGAAAGAAATGCCAAAACTTGAAGAAACAAAAGGGTTACTATTGATTTCTAGGTTGTCTACGTCTAGCTTCCAACTGTTCTTAGAAATAACATCTCGTTCAATTGTTGCCCAAGAATGGTTAAGATCATCACGGGTATTGGCAGTGTCTAAGATGGTATTAAACAGATTCAAATCAATGTTGGTTTGATCTTGAAGATCAGGCACAATATTGGGCTGCCTTGCAACAGGAACAGTCATTAAGAAATAAAACAGTCAAAGAATCAATATCAGAAAAAGAAAGATGTGTCGATGAAAATCGAGTATAAAATTTAAACAGAGAGATATCGAAGATATCCCCAATATGTTCGCCAAATAAATGTTGAGGAAAAGATATGAAATGATCTTACTCAAGCATTTTCATATTCTACTTGGCTAAAGAAAAATAGATGGGAATCTCACCCTATATTTATAGATAACAAAAATAACATCCTAACTCACAAGTATTAATTACAAGTACTTAGGCTAGTCTTTTATCCATAAAAATCTTGCTCGAAATTTACTTTTTATGCAATTTTCTGAATATAATAATTGTTGAAATAAATGTAAAGACAGAAGTAAAAACACCAAGATGATAATCAAGACAGATGAGACATATAGAAATCATTTATTTCATTCCAATTCACCAAAGAGTTGTTGTTTTACAAAATTTCATGCAGAAATGTAGGACCAAAGTCAAACTTAGACATCCTCGACGGAACATACAAAAGAACCTCCGACAGAAAATCAAAAAAACTGAATCACCTTGGCACAGATTGTTGCCCACTTGACTCTGAACAATATCCTTTGTCGGTCATGAAAACTAATTCACAAACAGACAAGTCTACACATATTATCAAAGATAGATCAACACCTCTGAAAAACAAGTGTCTGAATGATGTAATTCAGCCCTGAATATTTTTGTCTACAATAAGACCTTGCTATCATAAAAATAATTAGGCTTGTGATAAATTAAGGAATGAATGAAAACTGAACTATCTCAGCATAAACTCAAAGAGAAAAGCTTAGTATGCTTCTCCTTCTATCTTCCTTGTATTCCTCCCTTTCCTTTTTCCTTTAATCAAATCATAATTGGTTGAGGTAGTTGAACCACCTCATTAGTTAAGTTAACTAAAGATTCAACCAACTTTTTAGTTAAGGGGGAGAAGTAATAATCATAATAAGGGTTATAAATAATTGATAACTAGTAGGTTGAACCCTTTGTGACTCCTTTTATGTCATAACAATAATAACATAACTAGTTAGTTAATAAAAACACACATCCTTGTGACTCCCTTCATCATTTTCACATTTGACAATTCAGCTCATGATATTTGAAATTATTTTCAAAAAAATATTACTCATATATCCAAAATAAAACATGTTGTCCAAAAATTCCTGAAGTCAACTGTCATCATCAATAGATAAAATAAAAACTCAAAATCTATATTTCCCACTCTGAGATGCAATCTTTCCTTGATTGTTGTTGTCACCTTTCGATTTTCCTGGATTTGCCTTTGGCTACGATGAGCCTTTAGGCCTAATCTCGTTGATCATGTGGGAAAAATCGTCCCTCAAATGAATCCGGGAAGACACGGATTTGTCAGAGCCATTGGAGGGCGAGGAAGGGGCAGCAGTGGCTTTTCCTTTGTTAGGGGCATGGTAGGCCTTAGTTTTCAATATTTTGCTAACATGGGAGGACTGCACTGATGAGTGGTTAGGGGCAACTTGGAAAATATGATTGTTAGGAGAAGGAGCAGGGAAAGACAAATTGGGCCAGCCATGATGTTGGGAGACTGTCGGGTGGACAATCTTTTTCCATCCATCATTTTTGGGAGCCTCAGGTTGCAATGAGACATGAGGGGCACAGGAATATTGGGGGCTTGCATAACTTGGAAGGGAGGCCTTTCAGGCCTAGGTTGGACAAATCCTTACCCAATCCAATTGAAAAAACCATCCTGAAACAACTGGCCTAAATCTTGTGAGTCAGCATCAAAATGTATGGATAACCTTGGTCTTCTTGGGCCTCTATTCCAATTACATCTCCCTCTGTTGCCTCTACCATGGCTACCTTGGCTGAAAAAACTCATTCCTACATGCATGATTGATTAGAAAATAGTCTTTTAAATAACCATACATGACAACTCTTTAAAAATATGACATAGATTTTAGCTCAGCAACGTATCAGACTCATGCAATCCAATCCATACAAATTGTTAAATTGTTTGTCAATGAGCAGGAGGTGAACAAAGGGTTATGGGAAATGCGAGGAGATTGTATTGAGCGAAACATGATATAATGATGGGGGGAAAGAACACGGTTATTGCTCAAAGACAACAATAATCAACTGTAATGAAAACCAAAGAAAACAGTCAGTGTAATCCAACCAAGACAATGTAACTTCCAACTGCTTCAATACAGAATTATCCTTCACTATAATCAAATTTAGAATAGGGAGTGAAAAATGAATGTGGGAAGATGATGGGGTTGTAATTAGCGAAAAGAGAAATAATGGTAGGGAAAGAGAGAGATTATTGTTCATAAAATTAATTAAGTGATCCAGAAACAATTATGTAAAAGGAAACACCTCAACCAAATGACCAGTGAGACCCAAAACAATTACTGTGTAAATTTCAAACAATTTTGTGCATCAACTTGCTCACTGTAATCAAATATTTAACACAGTGCCATCAAACAAGACAGTTTGCGTTCCACAACCACCTATAGAGGAGATATACTTTTATCATATATCCATTTAACATTTAAGACATTTCCAAATGAATACACAGTCAATTACTTCAACTTTGTTGATCAACCACTGCCAACTATTTCAATCATCAAATGCAGACAAAACAAATCGTGCTCGATTTTGTCTTTCAACTCATTTAATAATTAAATTGAAATGAGGTTATATTGTCACAGCACTCGTGCCTATCACTGTTAAAATGCATGATATTCACTTAACATTCATAGTGCATAGTCAACATAATGATCCATATTTATCTTGCAAAGATCTTGGCTTGTTATTTAAACACGCAGATAACAATCACCACTTTAATTCACGCTATGTTTTGAAATATACAACCATTCGACAAAACAAAATTGCATTTATGTGACTGTACAGGTCTAATTTTTCTTTGTCTCTAAACATTTAAAATGTTGGGCTATCCATCTAACACAACGAGGCAGCAACAGCATGCTCGACCTTATAATACAAATAATCGAAATGCAACAAATACATGTTTAAAAACTTTGTGACTATCTATGAGTGTGAAACCCAAAAAATATCCATAGAATACACAGTGGGAAGCCATACCATAAACACCACGATGCAACATTCCCACTTGAAAATTTTAAACACACAGTCACAGTATCATTAACTCAACCTATCATGTCAAGTTATCAATCCACTACAAAGAGGCAGCAATAGTATTGCTTGAATTAATCAAATTGCAACCAAACCATATTTTGTAAAAACTTGTTCCCATTCTTGATGACACAATCAAATAATAGTACATACATAGTGGATGGAAATTCCATAAGCACCCCGATTTCAATAATCATTTGGCCATTAAAAACACATAGTTACAGTAATCATTGATTCATGCTTATAGGAACACCACTCATACCAATGCATCAAGCGTGAAGCATCATTGTGCATTGATCAATTAAGAAAAGTGTTTGGTTATCAATTTAATAAACACAAGGACAGTGACTATGCATTTGTTTTAACAACTCATTCCAATTAACCATGTTGATCTTATCCACCCAATAATAACAATTGCAGTGACTAGATGTCAAAACCAACACCACTATCATATAATCAACTTTGGTCGAGCCCGTAATCAAATTTGGTCGAGCCCGTAATCAACTCTGTCGAAAATACATACCGATCAATAACAACCAATAGAAAACCCGACAGGCCACAACGGTCTTCTCTATAAACCCTCAGACTCGAGGAGTTAAGGGTTTTCCCTGTGGCCAACACAAGGAGACTAAAGTCGACTCTTCTCAAAGGTGAAAACCTCTGAGACCAACGGTGCATACATAGAAAAAACCACAATTTATTTTGTGGACAGGGTGACAGATCCCACGACAGGAGAGGCTATGAATAGAGGATCAAAGCTCTAGTTCGAACTGGGAATGATATTTAACACACGCAAGGTATAACTCTCATGGCTCTCCATTCAACCAACTACAACATTGAGGTGCAAAACAGGGCCGAGAAGAAGCAATATAACCCACCATGCGACCATTAATAGTGACAACAACCCAATGCCCAAGTGAACAAAACGCAGTGACACAAAGCGCTTCCAACCATTAAAACCCATAAAAGCCAAAGATTAGGTACTGTGATACGAAGTGCGTGAAGATAACCAACCACTCAAAAACAAAAGAAACCCTCCAACTAAAACCAGTAAGGATGACAGAGAGCCTCTATGGTTGCTAACGCTCAGCATGATCAATAACCCTATGAATTGAAACATTATCATAGAGAATCCATCAACAATTCATTCCAAACAATTTCACACAGTTTTCATACTTAAGGAAAGCACAACCCATACATTCAAACCAATATCCATTTCATAAACAGAGCAGACTCATGGATGGCCAAAAAAAGACATACTTGTAATCCAAGAACCTTAAACGTGAGTTGGCCGAGCAGTTCCTCCCTTCTTGAAAAGTGGAGCATAACCACAGCAAAAAAGTTGAACAATAACCCGACTAGGGTGGCAGCCAATGGAAGGAGTAAGGGTGATGTGAAATAAATGCACGTCGCCTCCACGCTCAGTCAATTAATTCATTAGTACATGCCATCAAGCTTCCATTAACCCAATTAATTAAACCATGTATTGAAACCATCAACCATTAAAACCAATAGTGCGACCCATATCAACTTATGCCATAACATAATCGCAATGCATATCAACTATATAACTCAATAAATCGCATAGCTTTTAACTTAGTATCTAGGATAACAACAATCCATTAAAAATCGATGCATGTAGTGCAATATATAGCATGGTTTAGTTCCTTCCCTTTGCTCTTATATTGCTTTTGCCTTTTTCTAATTGCTTGTATATGCTATTGCTAACATGTTTATTGTGAAGGTCTCCTAGTAATAGATCCCAATAATAAATAGCAGTGATAACAAGGATAACATAGGCCGTTGTAAAATAAAACTTGAGCCTAGAGAAAAAGAAAAACACAGAACATGCCTTCTCCATCACGAATAAACCAAGATTATATCACCATGTAAGTAGTGTTGAATAGTAGCACAACATCAAAAAAAAGAACCAGACCTGATCTCCAATCTACAAGGGGGTCCCACCTACTAGTATTATTTATCTTTTATAATAATAGGCTTTAGCAACACTTTGTGGTCAAAAATTCGTTGTGATTTTAATCATCAACAACCACAGGCTGGGAATTCAAGCCACACGCAACCTTGCTAAAAGAGGAAAGAAAAGAAGGTGTGGTGGGCAGAAGGAGACGGGCGAAGAGTGCAGAGACGATAGGTTAAGCTCTCGGGTTCAAGGAAGAACTGGAAAAACAAGCATTATGGTCACAGGAAGTGGATGAGAAGGTTATGATACAAGATGATAAATGAGGTTGGACCTCATTTCTTGGTATCATGTAAAGCATTGCCAAGATCTTGCGGGAGGAGGAGAGTAACCTATGTCCCTACTATTTCTAAGACAGAAGAAAATATTATGTTGCAGAGCATCATGGTCTATCTCGGGGGTGGATAGTGGTAAATCTATTTGGAGTGACTAAGCCTATGGTTGGGTGGAAACATGCACCCCTTTCATCATTCTCTTCACGGTATCTTATTCTGATAAGTATTTTCCTTGTTTTATGTATTGAACTGGAATAATGGATGAATTCTTGGATTTATACATATGTGTATTTATAAATGACTTCTATGCGGAATGGTCATGATATGCGTAAGCCTCCTTCTCTTTGTAAACTTACACTTTTGACCAATAGTCGGTATGCCTAGCTTAGCTCCTGAGGTTTCCTGGCACATAATCTTGTAAGACAGTCGAGATAGAAGATATCGTGACGACCTAAACCTATATGTCTAAGGAGGATGCCTCTTCTAGACCCCTTGTCATGCGACTGAAAATTCTAGACCCAAGCCCTTAACCATTTCATGGTAAAATCTTAGGAAGGATGGCTAAGTGGAAGCCTTTAAAAGGGAATGTCCCTTCATTTGGAGGATGAGCGGACAAGATCCAATCAAAAGGACCCATATGACCCATACCCAGAAACATTAGGATAATCCTAAGGAAGATATGTCCCTTTGGCTTCGTAGCTCCAAAAGTCCGAGACTTCGGAGTAAGACCAACCTTACCAGCCTTACACGGACCAAAGGTAATCGGGAGACTCGGTCTCTCGTGAGGTTAACCGACGATAGGCGACTCTCCAGGAGGTTGGGTGAACCTATCCCACAAATTAAACTAAGGCCCAAACCCTAAAGGTCGGAGCCGCAAAGGACCCAGCACCGTAGATCGTGGGATCCTTCGAATCCTTTCCCAACCGTCGATATCGGGGATGCATGGCGTTGTACCCTTTAATTCGGAGATTGGATGCTTCAGAAGGTAAGAGGAGTTTTCATAGTAACACTCTTGAATGTCGAAACCCCAAGGTAACCAAAGTTGTAGATCTATAGGTCTATGTGACCTGGTCGTATCCGTGAGATCTAAGGAGCGTATAAGTCGTCTGTGTTGGTCACTATAATTGCTTAATTAATTTCAAACAACTAAGTGAAACATAAATTATCAACCCAGGGAAGTCTTTTGTTTCAAAGATAGCCACGCACTGTATATGCTC
>JASDQU010105894.1:50410-63171 GCA_032191745.1 Picea mariana
TCAGCATGATCAATAACCCTATGACTTCAAACATTATCATAGAGAATCCATCAACGATTCATTCCAAACAATTTCACACAGTTTTCATACTTAAGGAAATCACATTCCATACATTCAAGCCAATATCCATTTCATAAACAGAGAAGACTCATGGATGGCCAAAAAAGACATACTTGTAATCCAAGAACCTTAAACGTGAGTTGGTCAAGCAGTTCCTCCCTTCTTGAAAAGTGGATCATAACCACAACAAAAAAGTTGAACAATAACCTGACTAGGGTGGCGGCCAGTGGAAGGAGTAAGGGTGATGTGAAATAAATGCACGTCGCCTCCACGCTCAGTCAATTAATTCATTAGTACATGCCAGCAAGCTTCCATTAACCTAATTAATTAAACCATGCATTGAAACCATCAACCATTAAAACCAATAGTGCGACCCATATCAACTTATGCCATAACATAATCGCAATGCATATCAACTATATAACTCAATAAATCGCATAGCTTTTAACTTAGTATATAGGATAACAACAATCCATTAAAAATCGATGCATGTAGTGCAATATATAGCATGGTTTAGTTCCTTCCCTTTGCTTTTATATTTATTTTTCCTTTTTCCAATTGCTTGTATATGTTATTGCTAACATGTTTATTGTGCAGGTCTCCTAGTAATAGATCCCAATAATAGATAGCAGTGATAACAAGGATAACATAGGCCGTTGTAAAATAAAACTTGAGCCTAGAGAAAAAGAAAAACACAAAACTTGCCTTCTCCATCACGAATAAACCAAGATTATATCACCATGTAAGTAGTGTCGAACAGTAGCACAACATCAAAAAAAGAGCTAGACCTGATCTCCAATCGACAAGGGGGTCCCACCTACTAGTATTATTTATCTTTTATAATAATAGGCTTTAGCAACACTTTGCGGTCAAAAATTCGTTGTGATTTTAATCATCAACAACCACAGGCTAGGAATTCAAGCCACGTGAAACCTTGTTGAAAGAGGCAAGAAAGGAAGGTGTGGTGGGAAGAAGGAGATGGATGAAGAGTGCAGAGACGATAGGTTAAGCTCTCGAGTTCAAGGAAGAACTGGAAAAACAAGCGTTCTGGTCACAGGAAGTGGATGAGAAGGTTATGATACAAGATGATAAACGAGGTTGGACCTCATTTTTTGGTATCATGTAAACCATTGCCAAGATCCTGCAGGAGGAGGAGAGTAACCTATGTCCCTACTATTTCTAAGACAGAAGAAAATATTATGTTGCAGAGCATCATGGTCTATCTCGGGGGTGGCTAGTGGTAAATCCATTTGGAGTGACTGAGCCTATGGTTGGGTGGAAACAGGCACCCCTTTCAGCATTCTCTTCACGTTATCTTGTTCTGATAAGTATTTTCCTTGTTTTATGAAGTGAACTGGAATAATGGATGAATTCTTGGATTTATACATATGTGTATTTATAAATGACTTCTATGTGGAATGGTCATGATATGCATAAGCCTCCTTCTCTTTGTAAACTTACACTTTTGACCAATAGTCGGTATGCCTAGCTTAGCTCCTGAGGTTTCCTGGCACATAATCTTGTAAGATAGTCGAGATAGAAGATATCGTGATGACCTAAACTTGTATGTCTGAAGAGGATGCCTCTTCTATACCCCTTTTCATGCGACTGAAAATTCCAGACCCAAGCCCTTAACCATTTCATGGTAAAATCTTAGGAAGGATGGCTAAGTGGAAGCCTTTAAAATGGAATGTCCCTTCATTTGGAGGATGAGCGGATGAGATCCGATCAAAAGGAACCATATGACCCATACCCAAAAACCTTGGGCTAATCCTAAGGAAGCTATGTCCCCTTGGCTTTGTAGCTCCGGAAGTCTGGCACTTCGGAGTAAGACCAACCTTACCAGCCTTACACAGACCAAAGGTAACCGGGAGACTCAGTCTCCCGTGAGGTTGACCGATGATAGGTGACTCTCCAGGTGGTTGGGTGAACCTATCCCACAAATTAAACTGAGGCCCAAACCCCAAAGGCTGGAGCCGCAAAGGACTCAGCACCGTAGATCGTGGGATCCTTCGAATCCTTTCCCAACCGTCGATATCAGGGACGCGTGGCGTTGTACCCTCTAATTCGGAGATTAGACGCTTCGAAAGGTAAGAGGAGTTTTCATAGCAACACTCTTGAATGTCAAAACCCCAAGGTAACCAGAGTCGTAGATCTATAGGTCTATGTGACCTGGTCTTATCCGTGAGATCTAAGGAGCGTAGAAGTCATCCGCCCAAGGTGATGAGGTACAGTTATGTGTTCCATGGTGACGTGGATTCAAACTTAACAAGCCACATGCCACCTGGACTTATGCGTATCACCTACCCCATCGGGCCCTTGGATTGGGACACATATCATCCTGGGTGAGGGCATGTGTCACCACTGACCCAACTAGGGTATGTGCCCACCTAGACAACATGGTTGGTGAAGGTACTGGGACTTCGAGAGTCCTGAACTTCGAAACTATGGAGGATTTGGAGCATAATATTGTAGAGATTCCAAAGAGGACCCGAAGCCTGAGTTAGCGTAGTATATATGAACCGTCCATTGGAAAGAACAGGTGTCGTCATATTCCTCACTCTGGAGTGGAAGTACTTCGGAAGAGTTGAAGAGTCGAGGTTCGAGAACTCCCGAAGCTAGAGATCTGAATCCAATATCATTCGTTGGTTGTGACAGGAGCATGCACCATCAATTTGACTCGTGTATGTCTGCGAGTCTGAATTCCGACCAAATCGAAGTTAGGTGAGTCAATAAAACCCGAATTTTGAAGCTCCAACGTGCATGAGGAATCTATTGAGTCGGACCCATGTGGAATTCTCATGGCCTCGACCAATGAACACCAAAGGAACTTGGGAGAGGTGTATCCACCAGTTCAGAGTTCGGTTCTGAGCATGGTGACCATGGCTGGAAATCCCTAGACGAGCAGAATAGGATTTGAGACCCCGAATGGAGGTCTTGAGTTCTTAATAAGAATTAAATTTCGACGCCCCGCCATGGGTGTGTTACACTGCAGTAGTTGGGTCTACCTCTAGTACCCTATAGAGTTGATATCCCAAATAATGACACTATAAGGACTAGATTCATAAACAACATGATGATTCCACATCTATGGTTGTCCTAACAGAACATCACAAAATTCAAAGGGGGAAACATCACATAATACCTCATCTTTGAAGGGTTTGATGTTGTAGTGCAGGAGACATTGTTTGCTGACACAGATGTCTCGTCCTTGGTTGAGCCAACCAATAGTGTATGAATGAGGATGCAGTGTCATTTTCAGGTTCAATCTCTTGATGATCTTTGTTGAGATTAGGTTCTTCTGGATACCATTGTCAACAATGAAACGAGTTTGGGTCCCCTTCACCCACATCTGTGAGTGGAAGAGGATCTCCCATTCTTCAGGCTCCTTTAGTTCCTTTGGATGGAATTTTTTTGTAGCAATGGTGACACTAGGTTGTGCATCAATGATCCATTTTCCCTTTTCCAGTTCTGAATCATATTTTGAGTCAACATATGTTCCTAAGGATTTTGTCCTCTAGATATGGACAATCATCACATTGACTACCTATGTTTTCCCATTAGTCTGTGGGTGGAAGGTAGTTGATTTTATTAGCTTGGTGTATATAATTGACCATAGGCTGGAACAAAAAGTGTTGAGGAACCCACTATATGAATTTGTGATAATGGTTCTTGGGATCCAAAAATGAACCCAAATATGTTCAAACAATATCTTGGGGGTGGCCTTGGGTGTGATGCTCTTTTTTTAGGGTGCCAAAACCGCCATCCTAGAGAATCGATCAAGGACCATGAAGAGACGGTCATTCCCATGCATGTTTGAAGGTAGAACAAACATGTAATCTATGGATATGGACTCCCAATGAATATCTGGAATAAGTAGAGAGGTGTATAGCCTTTGTTTCTTGATGGTGGGCTTGGAAATGGTGTAGGTAGTGCAGGATCTGATGTACTTGCAAATATCTTGTCGAAGCTTCATCCAATAAAAATGATTTTGCAGAGCCCCAAAAAGCTACAGAGCTTGGTCATTGTATTCGGGGCCAGCTAATCGTAAATGACTTGGATCCTTGTTGGATCTGCATGCACACCCTGATCATCCATTATGTATCCCAAATATTGGATTCTTTGCATGCCAAAGGAACACTTATCCAAATTTGCATATACTTTGTGTTTTCACAAGGTTCCCAAGACATGTTGAATATGCTTCAAATATTGTTTCTCCCAAGTTTTGTTGAAGATGAGGATGTCATCTAGATATACGACCAAAAAGGATTTTGTGAATGGCTGCAACATATCATCCATCATCCACATGAATGTGGCCTAGGAATTATTCAAGTGGAAAGGCATGACCGACCACTTGAAAATACCTTATTTAGACTTGAAATTTGTCTTCCATACATCAATTAGATTAATTGACTTCAATTAGCTTAATTGACACCTAGTGGTAGCCTGACTTTGGACCAATCTTCCTGAAAAACTTGGCTCTCTTGAGTTGATTGAGAATATCATCAATATGGGGGATTGGGTATCGTTTCTTGACTGTGATCTTATTTAGGGATCTCTAATCTATACAAAGTTTCCATGTCGCGTCCTTCTTTAGTACCATAACAATTGGGCTCCTACAAGGTGAGGAGCATGGCCTAATGTGGTCCTTCATAATTATATCTTGGATCTAGAATTTGACTTATTCATTCTCCATAACAAAACACCTGTACATTGGTAGGCATAGGAGCACCATGTGTCAAATCAATTAAGTGATTTACCTGACAGTGCACAGGCACCCCAATGGATAAGGAAAATATGTATTTGTTCTATTCTACTATCTTGTCCACATGTTGCAGTTGTGTAGAGAGACCCCATGTAGAGGTTTGGGTGGTTGCAATGACCTTCCGTTCACCTTCCAACCGAATCATAAAGAGGACAAATATTATGGTCTAAGAGACCACCTTTCTGCACTTATTCACGAAGATCAAAGAGACTGCAGTAGTTGGGACTACCTCTGGCACACTGTAGAGTTGATATCCCAAAGTAATAATGAAACTAAAGGGCCCAGATTGATAAAAAAACATGATGCTTCCAAATATATGGTTTTCCTAATAAAACATCACAAATTTCAAGGGGGGGAACATCACATAATACCTCATCTTTGAAGGGTTTGATGTTGTAGTCTAGGCGACATTGTTGGTTGACGCATATGTTTTGTTCTTGGATATGACAACCGATGGTGTATGGATGAGGATGTGATTTCATTGTTAGGTTCAATATCTTTATGACCTCTACTAATATTAGGTTATTCTGGCTACCACTTTCAACAATGAAATGGAGAAGGGTCCCCTTCACCCACATCTGTCAGGGGAAGAGGCACTCCCTTCCTTCAGGATCATGTGGTTCCTTTGGTTGGACTTTTGTGGTAGCGATGGTGACACTAGGTTTTGTGTCAATGATCTATTTCCCCTTTTCTAGTTTTGAATCATATTTTTAGTCAACATCCATACCTGAGGCTTTTGTCTAATCCAACAATGATTGTTTGGAGCGACATTTATCAGTATTATTCCATGGTATTTTGTGGAACTCGCACCACTTTCCAGTGTCCTTCTTCGACTTCCCATTACCCTTCTTTGTTGGTGGCTTGGACTAGTTGTATTGGGACTATCCATCCTTGCTCTGCCATTTTCCCTAGGATATAGGGCCACCCTTACTAGGATTCTGCTATGATGGATTTGCAAAACTTAAATCTCACTTATCCTTTTTCTTGAACTTCTTCTTGATATTAACATCATATCGACAAGCAATTCCCAGTGATGAGATGTCTAATAACTCCATATTTGTTTGGATGTACTTGTGTAGACTACTATAGTACTTCAAAACTAGGTGTCGCTCGAAGTATTTAATACCAAGMTTTGTTCGCAAGGTATGGAAGATGTTGGTGTACTCCAACACCATATGGTATCTCTCCTAATGTATAGTTATCCATCTCATGTACTGATCATCATAATTTCCAATAGGGTAGTATTTCTCCTTGAAGGCATCAAAAAAATCCTCCCAAGTGGGTCCTGTCCCAAAAATCTCAAACTCATCTTCGACATGTTGCTCACTATAAGTCTCCTACCAAACTCTGATATGGGGAAGTGCCTTAAGGAGTTTAAAGGTGATTTTCTCACAATTGGAAAAATTTTGGACAGAGAAATAACCCTCTAGTAGACTTAACCATTTTTCCAAAGTGTCGGTGTCTATTTGGTCTTCAAATAAAAGAATATCAAATCTAACTTCTACCTTTCCTGGTTGAAGGTTCCTCCATTGTTGTTGGTATATTTTGAAGAATTTGGATGTCATTATCCATCATATTGTTCCTTTGTCCCGTGACAGCTTCCTCGAGCAACACTTTGATAGGATCTCTTGCTTTGTCGTACCTCTTTTCTTCTACCATGGGAGGTTTCTTCGATGGGTGAGAGAATTTATCTTAAAGAGAAACAATATCAATACCCAACTCTCTATACCCTAACCTCGTCGGGGACATGCACTAAGAACGACAAGGGGAAAATTTTGTCGATATCATTGATCCATATTATTTTGAGAATGACATCAAGTAATAAATATAACAAATATATAACAAGGAAATACATAGATATATTGCAAGGCACACAATAATACAATAAATCTCATATTCTATTAATGATTGTCTGGAATACAAAAGACTATAAAATGCAAAGCACACAAGCTGGCTAGGATGGTGGTAGCTTATCTCAAAGAGTGATGTGTCAGCTATGCTCATTGGCAAGAATTTGATTACAGTGAGGATCCAAAGGAATTTTTTTTAACATAAATCATGGATGAGAAAACCCTAAACATCCAAAACCCTAACCCCAGAATATGAAACACCAAAAGGTTTTTGGGCCCCGACAGGGGTAGTTGATACGCCAACTTCCCTAGGGTATATCTTTTGCATACAATATATGTTTGGGGCGCTTGATACCTCATCGGAAAGGTATAGCCGAGGAGTATAAATTATGAATATCCCAATACATTACAACAAGGATTTATTGGGCATTCCCACGTCAAAAAAAATGTCATTTAGGGCCTCAAAATGGCCCCAAAAGTTTGGGACTCAAAAAACTGTAGGAAAGATGCTAGGATGGAAACTGTAATTTGAGTCAGTGGAATAGGTGGAAACCAACAATGTCCACCCAGATCATCCCTATCATTATTTTATTCAATATACAAATGGGGATAAAGTAGTACACATTGTACAAAAAACATCATCAACAACACACTTAAGCAACACACATAATCAACTCATTATAAGCACATGCCTTAATCTTCCCTAATAACTAACATTAAAGAGTGTATTTTCCTTTCCTTCCATGATATTTTATGTAATTACTACCTCAAGATGGATTTTTTTTCCTGATAATAAAAAATATACATGATCTCTAAATCATGGTCATGATGGCCCTACCCTTCCCTCAGCATGTCTCTCATAACAAACTACAACGTTGGCTACATGTCAAAAGAGTCACACGCAAGATTATGGCACACCAACTATGTACCACTGCATATGCTTTGGTATATCTTCAATATGTACCATTGGAACTGGGTGCACCAATCTATCCATATCCCTCTGGACGTTATCTAACAATTGATCGACATCTCCACGGGGTTGGCCATCATGACCACGTCGGCCATGCAGAGGAAACCCGTCAGGTCATCTCGGTCCCACATATTTATGATCATATAATCATTGGTATTAGCTTGATCCACACAAAAACATTTTCTTTTGTTTAATCTTAAAAGTATAAAAATGAAATAGATTAAAAAGAAAAAGTCTTATATTGATATATCCATAGGCATTGTTAGGAGGTAGGGGCATGTATGGTTCATTGCAATAATCAATCTCTACATAGGGATAATACTCGATCTCAACTACTTGGTGATCCCACCAAGCAAAGAATGCATCATCCCAGGGATCACCTAAGTGTCCTCCTCCCTTCCTAGTGAGTACCTCGGTCCATCGTTCCATCATGCCATCTCTAACATAGTGTGGATGGATGACCACTCTTGGACTCATCATAGGTACTCTCTTGAAGAAAAATAAATACAAGAGGGTTCCAAAGATAAAGTTAATTAGTTTTCCCTGCTTACAGCCTGTCAATTGGGATTTCATGCATGTTAGAAGCATAGTACTCTATTCATAGAGAATAGGCCTCAAGTATTCCCATGCATAGTACATCATTTTCCTTGAATCTTGGTGTAATGAATCAAATATGTAAATGCTCGAAATTGTCAATACAATAATATTTATATCGATATTTTTTATATGCCTTATCAGGATTTGACTTCCAACCTTTCTGTCTCGACAGAACAATATAGAGCAATGTATTCATCGATTGTCAAACCAATGGATCCTTTTCCCTTCAAATTTACTACATCTCCTCAATGAGGAAGCCTGTTAAGGAAATACATGTCTTATGTTTCAATCCTTAATGGTTTCTCTCTAATCATCAAGGCATCTGCTTTAGGTTCCCAATAATCAATGAGATTTTCTAGCAATCTTTGTTGTGCTCTAATCCTATTACAATGGAAAAAATTATAAAGTCCACAATGGCACAGGGATCGTTGAGCTTATGGGTCATCCATGACATCATCATCAACGTCTCCATGTTCCCTCTCTCTCCACTCTATCACCATCCTGCAAATATCAATCATTTTTTGAGTTAGATCTATGATTTTTGAACTTTTCATAGATGTACACGACTGACACTAGTCACGTATGTACATAGCCCATGTTAAGAAGAGTCATGTACATCTTCACATGACATTTAAAAAATAGTTATCCACTCAAGAAATCATAAAAATAAAAAAATTATGGATGAAATGAAAGAGGGGGAATTAATCTCTTACCTCGTCCAAGCGGTGTTGAATTTCGGGCTCTTTGCACTTCGTACCAATCCTTGAAAGATCAAAGGGTAAAAAGGGCTCCCAATGCTCTCAATATGGTAAAAAGTTAAATAACATGGTAAAAATGAGTTTTTAACCTATTTTAACCCATTTTTTCCACATTTTTCTCTAAATTTTTACCCTTTTTAACATTTTACACAGTCTAGACTAATGGAAGTGCCATGGAGATGTCTTCTTGTCCATTTATCCTTGGGAGATCTATTTTCCACAAATATTATTATATTTGGTGGCATTTTTTCGACTTCTTCAGCAGGTATCGTAATCTTTGTCAACATATAGGTAGGTTTCATTCCTCCTGCATTTTTCATTTATATGTATGGATCACATCCTTGCATTAGGGTCAACCCCATTTATTGTGACATTATGCCTTCAATATGCTTTAAAATTTTCATTTACGGATGGTAGATCTTACCTCTTCATGGCTGCCCTAGTTAGCTCCTCACTAGCCATTTTGGCACCCATACTGTACTTTTTTCCGTAGGCTCAAAAGACCTATCTAGTCCTACCATGAATTTATGTTGAAGCTTCATATCTTCCTGTCATCTATTGCTGGCCAATTACCCACGGGGCTTCCAAAAAAATTGTTGTGTTAAGTTGCATTTGCATTGCATAACTACTGTTTGTGCTTTTCAGGCCTAATTTTGGCTTCATCCTACTATGATATAACCAATTGTATGCATTCTCAGAAAGTTACCATCCTTTCAATACTATATGTTACAAATTGACACATGCGCCCTGGAGGAAACTTTCCCCTGAGTGTCCATATCCTGCACATGATTTCCTTGCATTGATCATAGGTATGTTCCTTGCACTTGGAACTAGTTTGCTTGCTCGTGACACTCATTTCCTCCACTATATGATAGAATTATTTTATTCTTTTCAAGATTTATAATATGAAAAAAGACAAAAAAAAAAAAAAAGGGATGGGAATGAGTCGAAGCGGTTACACATTAAATACCAGACTTGTAAGCCAAGGAAAGGAGGAATACTTAATTCAAAACCATTTTCACCCATAACCTTAGTGATGGTGTAAGGCCCGCGTCAAAGTGGGTGTAGCTTACAATGTGGTCATGTGAGGCGTTATTTCTACAAATGAAACCATACATTATCTCTTACCTGAAGCTTGTGTGGTACCTTATCATGATCATGGTGTGTTGGCCCTTGACCAAGTTTGAGGAAACATTGGTCGAGTTTAACCTATTTTTGAACATCGACAGGTTGGTCGAAGATGGAGCACCCAGGCAGAGCTGAGATCGTGGGATATCACTTGTTTTGTGGACCCAGGAAGAGGTTCATTAGGGTTTATGTAATGGGTTATGGGATGTCAGCCCATGGTTTTACCCATGATTAGGCCTTTTTGTAAAATTATAAATATGTAAGGATGTAATGTAGAAGTAGTATCCAGTAGTTGAGTGCATAAGTGGCTAAGTGAAAGAGGCAAGTATTTCTGAGTTGCTTTGTGCAACAGACCGTGTATGTAAGGCTCTGTGCTTAGTAGAGGAGTTGGATTTGTGCCTTGACCTGATTTTGGGAAGGTGGATTTGGTGCACAGTAAGTAGATCACATGTCTGGTGAGAAGCTTGGCTCTATGGCTTAGTGCACAGGAGTAGAGGAATGTAAGAGATTGAAGCGTAATAAAGAAGAAGAATAATTTGGTGGACGTAACCCCACACTGGGGTGGACCATGTATATCATGTGTTGATGGTTTGCTTTGTGTTGTGATATTTATGTTGTATATTTTCTTAGTGAATTGATTATTATGAATGATAGATAGATCTATGGATGCATAGTGCTTTGTCTATATTGGATGTGTTAGATCTAACTTCTGATGCTAAGTGTGATGTATATTTTTTCATTGTTACTGCGTCAATCTGTACTTAGGGTTTGATCTGTGATGTGAATAAATGAATTAATGTGTGTTGTTCCTAAGTACTCTGCGAAGTGTTATAATCGCATATTTGTGTCATGTCTTGGTTACAGACACTTGAGTCTTGTAACCCCCCTGCCTCTACCTCGGGTGAGACTTCGCCTGCTTCGCAGGTGTTGTCGAAAGGGCCAGTAGTTAGGATATTTTTGGTGCATTGTTGAAGTGTTGAACCTTGGGTCTGCCCCTGTACCAACAAATGGTTCTGTTGCCAGGACCTAAAACTATGATTGTTGTGAATTGAAAGAAAAGAGAATATCTGTGCATAGATCTGTTGTTGTAGTGTACAGTATTCTACTTGACTTGTGAAGCTTTGTGCTAAGAAAGAAACATGATCTGAAGAAAAAGAGGCAAGATCTTGAAAAAGGTAAAGTTTTGTGCTTTGATAGAGTAAGATAAGTAGAAATTTTTGTTTTGGAAGCATGAATCTAGGTATGTTTGATAGATTATATCCTAGCCTTAAAGCTAGGGTATAGTTAGAAGAAATATTTGATCTAAATAAATTTGATACAACTAGAGAAAGATATGTTATTCCTATGCATAGAAAGAATTTTTGGACTAATAAGTGGATGCAGGAACCTAAAAAGAATTCTTGTAGATTGCAGATCCAGCACTGTGATCCTAGTGTGCAATATAGGAGAAGTTGGGGAACTTACAAGAGAAAGAGAGGACTGACATTATGTTATAACTGCAGAAGACCAGGACATCTTGCTAAGGAATTCCCTGGTGCAGGTCCTATTTGTCTATGTTGTGAACTTGTTGGTCATGAAGTTGAAGATTGTCCAAGGATGATTGCTAAAGTTGAACAAATGAATATGAGCTAAGAGGATAAGAGCAGGTCAGAAGATTAGAAATAATCGTAGAAAGTTTAGACTACATTAGTACAGTTTAAAGAAATGATGAATAATCACAAAGATATCAGTTTACCAGAGATTTGAAAGAAAAACGGCACATACGTACAAGAATAGGAGACTTCGACATAGACTGTGTCCTTGATGAGGAAACACAAGTAAATATTATGACAGAAAGCACTTGAGAAATCTTGGGAAATCCTGTTGTGGTACCTTCATTGGGAAGAATAGGCTTGTTTAAAGGAAAGATGATAACCGTATGTGGAAGAGTTACTAATGTACCTGTTATCATCCATGGAACATAGACTCAAGAAGAATTTGAAGTTATTAGTTTTGTTAAGAACAGTGTCCCTTTTCCTCTTTTTTTAGGAAAGACTTGGATCAAGGAGGATCAGATCAGAAGAAAAGAAGAGGAAGAAGCTACAGAAAAGAAAAATAAACAACTAAAGGATCTCATATCTAGAAGAATACATCGACTAATGGAAGAATGAGAAGTTTAGTTGAAGCAACAGAATGAAAGAGAATTAGTTGTCGAGGATGAAAGAACGTAAGAAGGTTTGAAGGACCTATCTATGCAATAAAGAAGAATACCCACCCTAGATTTAGTAAGAAAAGAGGTATTACCTTTGAACCCTTTGAAATCACATCAGAAGTGTGAAGCTACTATGCTAAGAGAAGATAAGAATAACAATGGAAAGAGGAATCCAGAGACTCGGATCATAGGAAAGAAGGCAAGGAAGCTCAGTAATAAGAAATCCAATTTATAAACACTACAGGAAGTCCCAGAGAAGACTTCACAGGAGGCAGGCTTGCAGGCTCTGAACCTCGCCAAAATAGCAGAATCGCGCAGAATGGGACTTCACCCCGGTGAAGCTATATGACCATTGGAGGCGCCCCGACCATTAGAACGACACTCCAAACAGATAGGAAACACATTTATGGGTGAATATATCATCGTTAGACATTGAGACCGC
>JASDQU010105894.1:87515-97911 GCA_032191745.1 Picea mariana
ATGCATTGTTGTAAATCTGTCTTTTGATAATAGACTTGAAGGATTCAAGAAGAATTTTGTGGAATTTCAGCTTGAAGAAACATTCATAACCCTGAGGTTTTGTTTGCATTTGAATTTATATTCTATCATTGGTTTGAATGCAAGATTAATTTTCAGATTTGTCAGATTTATTTCATAATTTGTATATCATAGCACTAATGTTATTTATGCAAGATTTGTTCATGTAATCACCTATCTGCTTATGTGATTAAATAAATTTGTCATTTGTATTGAATGTACTTATGTACATTAGAAAGGATCTTGGTAACTATTTACTGGCGAATTTGTTAATATGAATCTGATTTAAAAGTCATCACAATATGTAAACTATTGCTTGTGATGATGGCTAATCCTTTTCACTTTCAAGCTACATGAATTTGTTGAACAAAGAATGAACAAAATCAAATAATACATGTTACCATAAATATTTTTGTAACTCAATATTAATCATAAATCTCATGTTTAATCCTCATTTTACATTATCATTGCACTTGGTGTCTAGGAACTTCTTCCTATGTGCCAGGTTAGAATAGTTTTATTCATTTGTTGCATCCTACATAGTAATGCATTCAGATATAGATTCATTTATTTTAAACGAAAGTATTCTTTCGTAGGAGCAACCTTTCATGTGGTCTAGCTGAGTCCTCATTTCAGCTGACTCAAATATTTCCTTTTCAAGCAACTGCAAAAGGTAAGTCTTCTCTCTTACTTGTTGGTAGCAACAAGTGTTATTATACATCAACAGGAAGAGGGCTAGGTTTAATGTTAGTTTAGGTTTTAGATTAGTTTAGATTATATTACATTTAGATTAGGTTAGTTTTAGGAAAAGGGTAATTGGACCCATTTAGCCAGTCAAAATCACCACACCAAATGGATAAGGGTCTAATTGGGGCCCTGACTAGGTGATCTCCTTAATGTTTAACATGGTCAGTTTTGGCCATCAACATTTTGGTGCTAGATGGAGGGCCTTCGACGAGTTGTCCCTTTGGAGATGTTTGTTTTCAATTCTTTTTACTTTTCAATGGCTCCTTCTAAAATTCCTATTTGGAGTTGCATCTCTGGATGAGCATCTTGCAGCACTCCATTAAAGGTAGTAAATCACTTGTCAAAGGTAAAGTTTAATGGTAAGAAAAAAAAAATCCTTTTGATCATATTCTTCAATTTATTTTGAATTACAATAATTGTGATATTGATGAAGATGTGATGTGCAGGATCTTTACTCTTACTCTCACAGGCCAAGCCAAATACTAGTGTATATCACTACAGTTGCCTCTATACATAGCTGGGATGAATTTGCAAGAATGTTCCTTCATGTTTTTCAAGACTATGACTACGATAAGGTATGATTGGAACTTGAGAATCTATGTAGATTTGAAGGTCAGTCTTTTGAATATTTTCTAACTAGATTCAAATTGATTTGTTTACATTTTCAATCCCAATATTTACCTTTTCAGATTGAATTAATGGGATGGTTTCGACATATTGTTTATCTTCCTTGTATTTCAAATAGATATGATGAACCTGAAGATGTAAATTTTCTAAGCTTATTTACCATTGTTGATGATTCTTTTGAATCTAATAGTGGCATGGCTTGTCCTATTCAAACAGAAAATTTAGGAATTTTTAATGAACAATTTTAGGAAAGGTTGCATACATCCAATGAAATCAATAATGTTGCTCTTGAAATTGCTTTAGATTATGATAAAACCATTGTTTGTAATAAAGAGTAAAATCAAGGAATCGTAACTCGAATGGAGAACATTAGAAACACTGATGTGAATTTCCACATTAGATATTATTCCAATAATATTTCTGATATCATTATTAACACAAATCAACCATGCATTCTAGAGCATTTTAATTCTAAATTTCAGGAAGGAAAAAATTAATTTGATGAAATTAATTATTCTCTTGAAATGACTCTGAATTATAATGAACTTGTTGTCCTTGTTGAACAAAACAATGAAGAAATGGTATTAAAAACTAAATCATAGGTCTCTAATGATAATGATCATTCTAAGAGTAGAGAGACATTTAGTTTTATCTATTCCAACAGCCACTTTTCATTATACCCTGATCTTTTTGTTGGCGGCAATTTGTTTGATAACCATTTAACTGTTCCTCTTCACATAAATTCCTTTTAACAAAACAAAGGAATTTCCCTAATTCAAATAGATTATGAGTCTTTCACCGACTATGATCAGAATAAAGAATTATTAAAAGATCATTTTCTCGATAATTCTCATACATTTTCATCCAATTATTCTTTTGGTTCTGATTTATTTCTTGTAAGGAAAGATAGTAAAGTCATTTATGATAATGATTTGAAGATTGAGAACATTGAGGAACTTCACCAGTTGGTGATGGTTATGTCAGGTTCTCATGTCCTCAATCCTCAAAGTCAATCTATATTTCAAGATGAAGGATTTCCTTTTACTAATAATACTACAATTGATTCTCATCTTGAATATTGCAATTATCATAATGATTTCAATTTTCAGGAAGAAGAACACATTCCCATATATGATTCTGAGGTTATCATTCAAGTTTCAACTCTTTGTCAATATCTTGAATTCTTTTCACAAGTTGATACTAGTATTAATCATGATCGCATTATTTCGGTTGACACTTGTGAGAAGGAAATTATTTTGAATAAATCCTTATCATCTTTTAACATTCATGTAAATAGAAATGTAAATTCTCGTTCCAATACTAATAGTTTTATACAGACTGTAGAACTAGCAAGAATATCATTTGAGTCTAGTTTTTTATTTTCTTCTTCTTCGAAACTTCTCCAATCTTTAACAGATTTCCATCCTCATTTTTATGATCCAATTGAAATATGGTTGGAGAGTTTGTTTCAAAAGAGGTNTTTATGATCCAATTGAAATATGGTTGGAGAGTTTGTTTCAAAAAGAGGTTTTATGTAAATAAAATTCTTATCCTGAATTTGTTGGAGATAGTTGTACATAAGTTAGTTTTTACTTTACATAGTTTAGTGTTCATTATTTTTATGTTACTAATTCATCATGTGCATATGACTACATGGTTAAAACAACTGGAAGGGTTTCACTGGAAATTTGACTTTACTTAGTTCTAGTTGTTCTTATAGAGTAGTGTAGATTAGGAATAGGAGTAGGATAGTTTAGTTTGATTTTATAGATAGTTTAGTTGTTGAATAAGCAAGTGACAAGATTTTTAGAAAGTTCACCTTAATTTAGGTAAAAATCGGATAATGGTGAAAAATATACTTCTAAAATTTTTCTCAAGAATACATTTAAAGTATTTAACAATATTCATGTTGTTATTTTACTAAATAATTGATGATGGATATGAAATCATTTCCTTTCTGGATGGTTTTCTTTTATAAACTTGATGTTTGCCTTAGTTTAGTTTCAATAAATCTTATGATCATAGGCATATGTAAACTTCGATAAAGATGCAATTTATTCATGCTCTTTAACCTTGACCATAAGAAGAGGTTTCTTATTTAAAACATGAACTTTGGAGGATATAAAAATCTCTAAGGTAAACTAGTATGACATTCTTCAAGGTAAAACTGCAAGTGTTTATTTTCATCTCCTAGTAATTTTCTGATTTCATTTTTTTTAAACTTTATTCAGTGTTTTTTTATCTACGTTTTGGTTTTGCAGGTTTTTGTTGGTTTTCGTTGAAGGATTGATTATGTTGATAGATTAGATTAGAAATTCCTTGGGTTACCTTGTGTGTTCTCTAGTTGGGTAAAGCAGTTATGATGGTGCTCTTGCTGCAAACAAATTATATCAGGGAGTCTCTACACCTTACCTTGTTTTCATTCAGCATCGTGTTCTTTGGTTTTTTAAATTTATTGTAAGTATACTCCACAATCAATAATAGATAATTTGTAAGGCTTGGTCAATTAAATTTTGACCCTAAAGAAAGATATTTACAAGGAAAATGACATCTTTATGACAAACATGAACTTTGAATCATAATTGTACCTTAGATTAGGATTTTGTTTTAAACAAAAGGCTTGTTTAATAACCTCCCATACAAGAAAAAATTATCAAACTCTTAACATAAAATAAAGAACACATTTGTCAAGAAAATATATACTATTTTTGTTAAGATCCCTTTTCTTATCTTGTCTAGTTAGGTTCTTGATTATTGCATGGTTTATTGTTTCTGTTTAGCTAATTTTTTCTTTCTTTTGTTTTTTGTTTGTTTTTCATTTATTTTGCTTGTTTTTGCTTGCAGATTGTTAATAATAATGAATGACATGTTGTGTACTATATATCTCTTGTTTATGCATCATTTTGAGTGCTCAACACACCCTAAAAAGACTTATGAAATTATATCACTTTTTGGGTACCACTTGTTTTCTTTTACTGTTTAAATTGAGTTCACTTTGGGGGATGGTTTATTTTGTTTTGTTTTCATGACTCTTATCAATCAAGTCAGGTTTGTTTGAATTTGATAAATGAAACCTTGTGTCTAAAATAAATTGACATCCTAACAAAGAATCTGCAGCTAACATTGCGACTAACGCACTTGTGTTCGGCGTCGAAAAAATTTAAGCAAGTAAAGTGGCCACACAGTTACACTAATTTGCAATTGTCAATGCACCATTGGCATCGGTAGAAGGCGGAGTTGGTTTTCATAAGTTATTCTCCACAAAGATTCAGGAGATAGCTGATCCCCATCGGCATCGGCAGAGTACAAGAGGAATAGACATTGACAAAAGCCATAAAGAAACCACAGATAGTCAATGACTGATGCACTTGCTCAGGGTCGAGGAAATCTAGAAGGGTTAAAACAATCGATTTTTTCTATGATAAACATATTGTCGATCCCTTATACACTTTTGGCATCGGTAAATTTTTGAGAGAGTTAATCTGGTATCGCTTGGGTAGGTTTATACTCAATCACCGATCCTTGATACTTTTTAGTGTCGGCGAGATAGGATCAGGTCTTAGAACGTTTAGCTAAAGAAAAGTCCAAATTATGAATAACATGGGTAAGCGAAGATGTAGGTCTCGAGTGCCACGTGTATTTGTCGCATATGAGTGTCCTATGGCCTAGTTTTGACTCAATTCATCTTAAGGTTTCATGCATCCTAGTCACACCTCCATGTCAGCCTTGCGACGTCAGCTCTGTATGACAAGATCGTTTGGCGTTAGATCATTTGGGAGGAGATATCAATGAAAATTGTTCAAAGTGGAACCTCGACCCTCGACTCACCAGCTAGACTAGAAAAATGATGGGATGTTTTTGGCACAAGATACAATCAGATTCTAACATTTAATAGATCATTTAATGATTCATCCAGCATTTTTTTCTACCTCATGCACCGATTGAACAACAGCAATTTGGCATCATCGATAGGTCATGTTACAAACCACACCCACACCATCAACCTATGATCGAATTTTGTTTTAAACGTATTTAAAGATCTGGTGGCATATTTAATAGAACTACACTCATAACCCGAATTGAATGGTTGATGCGACAAGGTAATTTCATCCCTTTTAAAATCTCTAGAATGGCTTTGAACAATTTCATTATGTGCACAAGTTCAAATTCCAGAGCATCCAAAGAAGCAAAGCAAGTGTCTCGAGACTGTTTTGATTCTCAGATTATCAAAACCAGGTTAAACAAGAAGCAGAGGTATGTGTTCAAGTTTTTCAATTCCATGGTCATGATTTGTTATATATGCATTTGATTTCTTACAATGTCTCTAACTATTTTCTAAGTTGTAGGGAAAATGCCTTTGAGAAATCCAACCACCAGACGCTCTCCAAGAGAACCCAAGCTAAAGGAAGTAGAAACAGGTGAAGGTTCTTCTCCTGGTACTGCGAGGCAGTTGGGGTATGCTCTCAGGGCAGAGCCGGTCATAACAACCTCAACAAAGAAATATTTTTTTCCACCTCCACTCTTCGGTGATACAAAATCAAACACTGGATCCAAGGTAATGCTCCCACAGTGGGGAGACCTATTCAACATAATCATCCAGGAGGAGTACCCGGAATTCATCCCATGCAACAACATGGATGTAAGGGTGCTTGATGATAAGGTGTTCCCAAATATCTGACAGTCATATTTGCACATGGTAGCCTCTAGAACCTCTATTTTCCCATGCATAGAGGTTTTGAAGTGGCCAATCAACCATACATACGTGCAGAAATTCTTAATCAACAATGAGAATGGTGGGTGTGTTGGAGTTTTCCTCTCGATATAAGTCCAGAAGTACTACAAAATCAAAGACCCAGAGGAGCGTCTAAACACAGAATTTGTGGTGAAGTTCTATGAATTCCACGACACCAGTCGATTGATGGCCTCATGGTGTAAGGAGGACAAAAATTTTACAAACCGAAGAAATGGTTGGTACGAGACAATTAACCTAAGGGAGCCATACATCTACTTGATGGCTCTAATCTGTCGACTATATGGAGAGAAGGATTGTTCCAAGTTTTTATAAGCATGGATTCCCTTGGCATATACAGTGGCGATATCTGGAAGAAGATTCAACTGGGGAGCAATAATTTCCAAGCAATTGAGCATCTATATACAGCAGGATCAGATACCAAAATAAGGGGAAGCACCCACTTTCCACATGGCCTCATACCTGCTCGATGTGATCTGTGCAAGAAATTTCTTCGTCGGCATGAATTTAAGTTGGCATGTTTTGGAGCTCCTGGTTCATGTTTATTTCAGCATACTATGGGAGAACAGATACAAAAAATCCTATGCACTCATTTGCGATGAATTCATCACTCCTATTCATTTTATTATATTTAAACAGGAATGCCCAAGACTATCCGCAACAGCCAAGAAAATGGTAGTGAAGGTAGGCCATTGGTATTTATATGAACACACAACCTATATCAGGGTGTTCGGGGCCACCGGAGCACCGCATATACACCATGCTCATGTCCCAGACTGGCTTATTGTGGGAGAAATATTCTAGCATACTATTCTGCAGGGCTATAATGCCACGCTATTCAAGGACAAGAAGCGGGATTTCATACCCTACGGCTTCCATGTGGGGTTTTATTTGGTAAAGGACATTGCTCAATACAAATAAGAAGGGTTGAGCCAACTTGAATTCAATTTCCCGATAGTCCAATTCTGCAAGCATGACCCTAAAGGCATGGTCCCCCAACATGCTTCACAGGTTTCCTCATGCTGGCCATACACGCTTGAAAAAATTGAGGATGAAATTTTCACAGAATGCGCTCAAGACTGGGAGGAGGTATTACATAGGATGGTCAATCTGAACATGACCATGTTCAAGGCTATGAGCATGGACGAAAAGGTGGAGACAATAGAGAAGTCATCTCAAGAGGCCCTCAGAGCTAGGGAAAAAATCAGAGCAGAAGAGACTACATAGACACAAAGAAGAGGATTTCTCTTGCTATAAGGGGCACAGAGAATCATTGATCAATTGCAGAATGACCCTTATCTTGTAGAGATTTCAAGGTTTCCCATTGACGACCCAATCGAAAACAAAGGAGATCCAAGTGGATTAGAGCCAATACAACTTGGAGAAATCATCGGGCCAAAAAAACCTGAAGTTCCACCACCACAAATCAGATCACCAGGGGGAATTTCAACCCAGCCTGAGATAGTAAGGACACCAGGTAGTACAAGTTTACCAAACCTCTTGTTTGACTTAATAACCATCTATGATGATGAGGAGAGTTCGAAGGTTTCCCTAGTGACTCTGGTGCAGATTACAGAGGAAAAGGAACCCGAGAAAGCATCTATCCCAGGACCCGATACTTCAATTCAAAACCTTCTGCAAAGAAACCATGAGGTCGAAAGTGTCTTAGACATTGAGCTACTCGAATTTCCAGGAACCCCAATAGAAATATCGAGGGATGAGCTAGGATCGGGTGTCCAGAAAGAGGAATTTCAGCAGCAAGAAATAGGCACTTCGACAATCGATTACCAAGTAAGTACTGAACCTACCCTTGGTTCTTTAGTTTTGGTCGATACCTCAGCATCCGATGAGAAAAAAATGGAGTTCAAGCCATCATGAACCTATCCTAGAAAATATACACACAGTCAAGAGCTTGGGAGATACTCTAACATGAGGAGAACAGTAAACCCCTGAACCTATTGATGAGGTTGTCGACATACAAGCAATCGCCTATGACAGGAAGAGAAAATCCATCATGAAGAGGACCACTAAGAAGAGGAGGATCACGTTAGATAGCTCTATTCTCATTACCACAGAGGAGAAGCTACTCAGCACATAACATGCCAAGATGTCTGAGCTTATCGGCGTAGAGAGGGATATCATGGATGCCACATTGGATAGAGAAAGAAGAGATGAAAAGGAGTTAACCATTGCACTTAAGGAGTTGGAGAATCTACGCCATTTATAAAAATACTATCAGGACTCCACACAGGCCATGGTGTTTTTGAGAAGTGAGTTCCAAGATGCCTATGCCAAATTCACGAATGAACGACACCTTTTCACTACAGGTATAGCCAATTTCCAAGAAGACACTCTTATGGCACTAGCGACCTGCAAGGACGTGGAAAGGTGGTATGAGAAATCTCACCAAGCAGTAGAAAGGATCGATTACATTAGTGTGGGTCAAAAGGGTCGAGACGTCGAAGAGCACGACATTCGAGTGATAAGGCATAGTAGCATCGATCGGATCAGGAAAGTGGTTGAATACTAGTAAAAATGGCCCAGGAACCTCAGCGGGAGATTCAAGAGAAGCGGACAAAGTGAGAAAAGAGCTGGGAAAATATTAATCGGGAGATGAAAGGCATCGACCTCCCAGAGCTCGACTCACCCGAAGACTTTGTCGACCTACATGGCATAGTCAAGAAACATGCAAAACAAGACTCGGCATGGACAGCGGAGATAGAAAAGGTGGCGATCATGGCTCTAGGTCAAGTACAGCAGTTCATGGAGCATTCGATTAAGTCTCGATCAGTTCTGCATCAATTGAGTGTTAAAATAATCAAGTACAGAGAACGGGAAGTAGAAGTGAAATAAATTGTTTCGGCCCCAATGGATCAGCACAGGTTCCCATATGCCAACACATGCGAGGAACTCTTCATCAAATGGTCAGAATATGAGAAGATTCATCCACTTCAGTAAAACTATATGTTGATTCTTAGAGAACATAGAGATGAAAGCGCCATGTGGAGATATTTTGTTTTACTTAGATTACACTTGTAATAGCTATTTTTAGTTAATGATTCATTATAAATAAGAGGATTGACCTTTTAGCAAGGGTCGATGGTTTTTGGAAGGACCCTGATTTTTGGAATTGTAAAGAACTACTTCTGAACTACCTTAATTGAGAAGTTTGGTTTAGGATTGGATACAAATTTAGTTTTTTCATCAAAGGCATTGTGTGATTGGATTGAGGAGGAATTACTTCCAACTTTATTTCATGAATGGATGTTGTAACGAGCAAAAAAATTTGAATCTATTGATAAGTTAGTTGTTTCAATATTTTTTGTATTTCTTGTCTCTAATTATGAAAGCAAATCGTTGTGTTAATGTGTGATTAATGCTAGAGCTAAGGAAACTATTTTTCTTCCCATCATCTTATTACGTGTGTGTTTTTCTTGCGATAATTGTATCTTAGTCAATAATTGAAATACCAGCAAGTTAATGTATTAGTACTAGGCTTGTCACATGTGTGAATATCTTTGTCTGCATGCTTGAGCCCAAGGGTTATCCCAAGCTCAACCTTCTTCAGTAGTTAAGAACACCCTTTACTAGATGGTTTATACCAGCACACATCTTTTGATCAGACCCATCTAATAAAAGAAAAGACAAAAAGATAACATTTAAACTGAAGGAGGAACTTGTAGTGGCCATATAAATTTACATCAATTAATTCTACAAACAAAACAGTAACTGCTACTTGATTTCAAGAAAATTCAATAATTCCTTTTAATTTAGCACATACGCAAGTTAAATTTAACAACGAATATTAATTTTCATAACAGAATAAACAAATATGTAATTTAAAATACCTGGGTCTGATGCTAACCCTCTGTTTTCCGCTTGTCTTCTTGACCTTCTTGCTGCCGCCTTGCCCAGCTTGAATCCACAGACCAACTCTGCACAAAACCAAGTTTCCACCCTGCCAACTAGGACAACTACCTATCTCCAGGATACCATATGGATATCCTGGCCCCCGTGCCCAAAACCCCCAGCAAACCAGTGCCCCCTGTACTAATCCTCCCGACTCCAGGACTCAAACTCTCCTCTGTGCCAATCCAAGAGAAAACCCCCCGTAAAAAAAATGATCCCTTCCTACGTAAACCTCCTCCCCTCATATCCCTCCTTCACCACCCTTTCACCCCATTTACTTCCTTACCTACACCTAGTTAATGCCCC
>JASDQU010105894.1:98011-116088 GCA_032191745.1 Picea mariana
GAATTTTTGCTGGGTTTTCTTCCCCTAGAGAGTTTCCCAGGATAAATGTTGTGTCTCTTGTGGATGTGTATTTCTCAGTGATCTTATTCTTATTATGCTCTTATCTTATGAAATGCAAAGAACTATAATAATGGCATAAACATTAACATAGGTCACGTTACAAACCACGCCCACACCATCAACCTATGATCGAATTTTATTTTAAACGTATTTAAAGATCTGGTGGAAGATTTAATAGAAATACACTCATAACCTGAATTGAATGGTTGATGCGACAAGGTAAGTTCATCCCTTTTAAAATCTCTAGAATGGCTTTGAACAATTTCATTATGTGCACAAGTTCGAATTCCAAAGCATCCGAATAAGCAAAGAAAGTGTCTCGAGACTGTTTTGATTCTCAGATTATCAAAACCAGGTTAAACAAGAAGCAGAGGTATGTGTTCAAGTTTTTCAATTCCATGGTCATGATTTGTTATATATGCATTTGATTTATTACAATGTCTCTAACTATTTTCTAAGTTGTAGGGAAAATGCCTCTGAGAAATTCAACCACCAGAAGCTCGCCAAGAGAACCCAAGCTAAAGGAAGTAGAAACAGCTGAAGGTTCTTCTCCTGGTAATGCGAGGCAGTTGGGGTATGCTCTCAGGGCAGAGCCAGTCATAACAACCTCAACAAAGAAATATTTTTTTCCACCTCCACTCTTCGGTGATACAGAATCAAACACTGGATCCAAGGTAATGCTCCCATAGTGGGGAGACCTATTCAACATAATCATACAGGAGGAGTACCCAGAATTCATCCCACACAGCAACATGGATGTAAGGGCGCTTGACGACAAGGTGTTCCCAAATATCTGACCGTCATATTTGCACATGGTAGCCTCCAGAACCTCTGTTTTCCCATGCATAGAGGTTTTGAAGTGGCCAATCAACCATACATATGTGAAGAAATTCTTAATCAATGATGAGAATGGTGGGTGTGTCGAAGTTTTCCTCCCGATATAAGTCCAGAAGCACTACAAAATCAAAGACCAAGAGGAGCGTCTAAACACAGAATTTGTGGTGAAGTTCTACGAATTCCATGACACCAGTCGATTGATGGCCTCATGGTGGAAGGAGGACAAAAATTTTACAAACTAAAGCAATGTTTGGTACTAGACAGTTAACCTGAGGGAGCCATACATCTACTTGATGGCTCTAATCTGTTGACTATATGGAGAGAAGGATTGTTCCAAGTTTTTATAAGCATGGATTCCCTTGGCATACACAGTGGCGATATCTGGAAGAAGATTCAACTGGGGAGAAATAATTTCCAAGCAATTGAGCATCTGTATACAGCATTCTCAGATGTCGAAAGAAGGGGAAGCACCCGCTTTCCACATGGCCTCATACCTGCTTGATGTGATCTATGCAAGAAATGTCTTCGTCGACATGAATTTAAGTTAGCATGTTTTGGAGCTCCTGGTTCATGTTTACTTTATCATACTATGGGAGAACAGATACAAAAAATCCTACACACTCATTTGCGATGAATTCATCACTCCTATTCATTTTATTATATTTAAAAAGGAATGCCCAAGACTATCCGCAACAGCCAACAAAATGGTAGTGAAGGTAGGCCATTGGTATTTAGATGAACACACAACCTATATCAGGGTGTTCGAAGCGACCAGAGCACCGCATCTACACCATGCTCATGTCCCAGACCGACTTATTGTGGGAGAAATATGATAGCATACTATCCTGCAAGGCTATAATGCCATGCTATTCAAGGACAAGAAGCGAGATTTCATACCCTACGACTTCCATGTGGGGTTTTATTTGGTAAAGGACATTGCTCAATACAAACAAGCAGGGCTGAGCCAACTTGAATTCAGGTTCCCGATAGTCCAATTCTGAAAGCATGACCCTAAAGGCCTGGTCCCCCAACATGCTTCACAGGTATCCTCATGTTGGCCATACACGCTTGAAAAATTTGAGGATGAAATTTTCATAGAATGTGCTCAGGACTGGGAGGAGGTATTACATAGGATGGCCAATCTGAACATGACCATGTTCAAGGCTATGAGCATGGAAGAAAAGGTGGAGACAATAGAGAAGTTGGCTCAAGAGGCCCTCAGAGCTAGGGAACAAATCAGAGCGGAAGAGACTACAGAGGCACAAAGAAGAGGATTTCTCTTTCTATAAGGGGCACAGAGAATCATTGATCAGTTGCAGAATGACCCTTATCTTGTAAAGATTTCAAGGTTTCCCGTTGACGACCCAATTGAAAGCAAAGGAGAGCCAAGTGGCTTAGAGCCAATACAACTTGGAGAAATCATCGGGCCAAAAAAACCTGAAGTTCCACCACCACAGATCAGATCACCAGGGGGGATTTCAACCTAGCCTGAGATAGTAAGGACACTAGGTAGTACAAGTGTACCAAACCTCTTGTTTGACTTAATAACCATCTATGATGAGGAGGAGAGTTCGGAGGTTTCCCTAGTGACTCTGGTGCAGATTACAGAGGAAAAGGAACCCAAGAAAGCATCTATCCCAGGTCCCGATACTTCAATTCAAAACCTTTTGCAAAGAAACCATGAGGTCGAAAGTGTCTTATACATTGAGCTACTCGAATTGCCAGGAACCCCAATAGAAATATCGAGGGATGAGCTAGGGTCGAGTGGCCAGAAAGAGGAAATTCAGCAGTAAGCACTTCGACAATCGATTACCAAGTAAGTACTGAACCTACCCTTGGTTCTTTTGTTTTGGTCGATACCTCACCAGCCGATGAGAAAAAAACGGAGTTCAAGCCATCAGGAACCCATCCTAGAAAATATACACACAGTTAGGGGCTTGGGAGATACTCTAACATGGGGAGAACAGTAAATCCCCGAACCTGTTGATGAGGTTGTCGACATACAAGAAATCTCCTATGACAGGAAGAGAAAATCCATCATGAAGAGGACCACTAAGAAGAGGAGGCTCATGTTAGATAGCTCTATTCTCATTACCACGGAGGAGAAGCTACTCACCATAGAACATGCCAAGACGTCTGAGCTTATCAGTGTAGAGAGGGATATCATGGATGCCACATTGGATAGAGAAAGAAGAGATGAAAAGGAGTTAACCATTACACTTAAGGAGTTGGAAAATCTACACCGTTTGTAAAAATACTATCAGGACTCCACACAGGCCACCGTGTTTTTGAGAAGTGAGTTCCAAGATGCCTATGCCAAATTCACGAATGAACGACACCTTTTCACTACAGGTATAGCCAATTTCCAAGAAGACACCCTTATGGCACTAGCGACCTGCAAGGACATGGAAAGGTGGTATGAGAAATATCACCAAGCAGTAGAAAGGATCGATTACATCAGTGTGGTTCAAAAGGGCCAAGACATCAAAGAGCACGGCATTCAGGTGATAAGGGATAGCAGCATCAATCGGATCAAGAAAGTGGTTGAATACTAGGTAAAAATGGCCCAGGAACCTCAGCGGGAGATTCAAGAGAAGTGGACTGAGTGAGAAAAGAGTTGGGAAAATATTAATCAGGAGATGAAAGGCATCGACCTCCCATAATTTGACTCACCCGAAGACTTTTTCAACCTACATGACATAGTCAAGAAACATGTAGAACAAGACTCGGCATGGACAGTGGAGATAGAAAAGGTGGCGATCATGGCTCTAGCTCAAGTACAACAGTTCATGGAGCATTTGATTAAGGCTCGAGCAGTTCTGCATCGATTGAGTGTTAAAATAATCAAGTACAGAGAACGGGAAGTAGAAGTGAAATAAATTGTTTCAGCCCCAATGGATCAGCACAGGTTCCTATATGCCAACACATGCGAGGAACTCTTCGTCAAATGGTCAGAATATGAGAAGATTCATCCACTTCAGTAAAACTATATGATGATTCTTAGAGAACATAGAGATGAAAGTGCCATGTGGAGATATTTTTTTTTACTTAGATTACACTTGTAATAGCTATTTTTAGTTAATGATTCATTATAAATAAGAGGATTGACCTTTTAGAAAGGGTCGATGGTTTTTGGAAGGACCCTGATTTTTGGAATTGTAAAGAACTACTTCTGAACTACCTTAATTGAGAAGTCTGGTTTAGGACCGGAGACAAATTTAGGTTTTTTATCAAAGGCATTGTGTGATTGGATTGAGGAGGAATTACTTCCAACTTTATTTCATGAATGGATGTTGTAACGAGTAAAAAAATTTGAATCTATTAATAAGTTAGTTGTTTCAATATTTTTTGTATTTCTTGTCTCTAATGATGAAAGCAAATCATTTTGTTAATGTGTGATTAATGCTAGAGTTAAGGAAACTATTTTTCTTCCCATCATCTTATTACATGCGTGTTTTTCTTGCAATAATTGTATCTCAGTCAATAATTGAAATACCAGCAAGTTAATGTATTAGTACTAGGCTTGTCACATGTGTGAATATCTTTGTCTGCATGCTTGAGCCCAAGGGTTATCCCAAGCTCAACCTTCTTCAGTAGTTAATAACACCCTTTACTAGATGGTTTATACCAGCACACATCTTTTGATCAGACCCATCTAATAAAAGAAAAGACAAAAAGATAACATTTAAACTGAAGGAGGAACTTTCATAAGAATATATCCTGAAAATCACTACGTAAAGCCCATCGATAAATTGGCCAGATCGAAATATCTGGAGAACCATTCTACCATAAAATGTTGAAGAGTCTAATTGGGCCTCTGTGGCGGGTTTGGTTCCTATTGTTGAGTTAAATGGATTTAGGACCCCTCAATAGAATTGGCGCTAGAAGGAGGGCTTGTGAATGAATGGCTAACAATATTTATGATATAATATTTTGCATAGCCTACATATTCAGAACATCCCACATGCATGGCTAGTCATTCTCAAGACAACCCACATACATTGAGTACTCCTGAAATAGGTAACTCACCCCAGCAAGAGGAGGAACATATTTTCCCTGAAATACCTTATGCTCTTCCTGACGAGGAATTGAACCAGTTCAGAAGAATCACAAGAACTTACATTCGGAAAATTGGATCATTACCCTTAGCTATGTTACTTCCTCATAGAAAACAAGTAAGTAGACCATTGGTTGACACCCCTGACCAGGTTTTTGTTCACACATTAGAAGAACTGATATATTTCACCCTCACTGAGATCAAACATCCCCTTAATCTGATTCCTGAAACCCCAGCTGGTAACTACTCTGAACCCAACAATTTTGAATCTGACGAGGAAGGGATTAACTCGGATTTCTCATCTTCGGAGTCGGACGACATGGAGGATAACAATGATCATAATGAAGAAAGGGGGAATCCACCTCAAAATAATCAATCTTGGTTAGCCAGAGATGCTCTGGAAATCCTTGGATGGGTACATAACCTCCCTCGACATCCATAAAAGTTACTTCCCAAGTTTGAACCTGAAACCTCTGGATTTCCTGAAGACCATATTAAAAATTTCATACTAGTTATTAAACTGATGAATGTTCAACATGAGGACCTAGAATGCAGGATTTTTCCCTATACCATTGAGAATTCAGCCTCAATGTGGTATTTTAACTTGCTTGTAGGGTCCATAACTAGTTGGACAAAGTTTCAAAAGGATTTTTTAAACAAATTTGCAGAAGAAACCACTACAGGAGCTTTAATGGTTGTATTGTTTTCTGCCACCATGAGTTCAAAAGAAAAGGTTAAAGACTTAAATCAATGATTTACCACTATCTTGAACAAATTTCAACCTGAAGTTAAACCCACTTAGGAGCTAAAAATTGAGGTATATGCTAATGCTCTCCCTCCTATTTCCATGTTTGTAAAAAGGGTTGCCAAGCATATGCTAGCTGAAAATTTTGAGGAAGCCAAAACAATTGAATTCCAAATGAACGGAATTAAGGAGGGTCGGGTCTCACTATTTAATAAGGAATATCAACCTCCACCCAGGAGAGGACTCTTGTTGAATAGACCCCCAGGAAAACAAACAGAACAAGGTAATGAAAAGGGAAGTGGAGACATAGAAGACCTACAGTGGATGATAAAGAAATTGTCAAATGAAATCGTAGACATGAAAATAAGTGCAAAGGAAGGAAACCAAGTCCAAAGGCCCTATAAACCCTTTTTTAAGAGAAACCCATTGGTCAAAGTAATCATACCTCCCCCAGCCAACTTAAACATTGACCTAGGTAATGTAGCATCCGACTCTTTCTGTACATATCATTAAGAGAACCATTCTGAAAGAGATTGTCGACAATGGGTGCATGCCATGAATTTGATGGCCAATTGGTTCCTAGACTAAGTTTCCCTTACCGAAAAATCAACCGACTCAATGGTAAATATTGCATATCATGAGGAATTTGACGCATCGGAAGAAACAACCATTTTGTTGTGGGATCCTGACTTGCCAATGCCTTCCGATGATATATTTGAGGTGCAGGAACCATATGTTGAGGTTTTGGCTGTACAAATGTGAAGTAAGGCTCAGTCAGTCTCAAATGATCTTACCATTGTCCAAACCTCGAGAGGAAAACAAACAGTCAATCACCCGAAAGCATCTTGTGTCCCCCAAAGAAATCCCATAAACATCCACACATGGGAATCACCCAAGCTAGACTACAACATAGTAGAAGACTTAAAAAGATTGAAGGCTAATGTGTCGGTCATGGACATGTGTAGAATTTCCCATCAAAAGGAATTTATTCTACAAGCCTTGAAGTCAGTAGAAAACCCTATAATAAGCATTGACTAAGGGGAAAACCCAGCTCCCACAGACCTAAAAGATAAACCAAACGTGGACACTTTCTCTGTAGATAAAAAAGGAAATCATTTTGTCCCACCGTTTCTTTTAATGTTTGAATTTTTCAACAGAAACCTCCATAATTGTTTAGTTGACTCAGGGGCATCCTCTAATGTCATGCCATTATCTGTCTGCAATAAATTAAATGCAGTCCCGCTCAAAAGTGATAAACATGTTATACAACTAGACAGAACTCAGGTAAAAGTTATTGGAGAACTCAAGGATGCCATGATCAAAATGGATACACACCCAAAATTTGTTCAAGTGATTGACATCATTGTTGTGGATATACCAGAAGCTTATGGACTACTACTTAGTCGAGATTGGTCCGAGAAGTTGAATGGATACTTTAGTACAGACTAGGCTCGCCTCTGGTTTCCATTAAAGGGACACACAAACATTATTAGGATCGATAGGGAAAGGTATCTCAAACATATTGGCATCGATTTATAAGCCTTCAACAAACCCTCATCGGCATATTTCCCCATGCTAGGGAAATACTCCAACGATTATGATTTCGGAAATTTCTCCCCTCTCTAATCTAATGTACCTCTCACTCAAAACTCTAAATTTCAAGTAAATCTACTGGTAGTGGCTGAAGAAACCCTCTTCTGTCAAGAACCTCTGTTGGAAGCCACAGACAAAATAGGTGGAGAGGAGGAAGTTAGTAGGCATGGAGAAGCTGATGATTTTCGCTCACAAGTTTGTACCCTGTACTTTGATGGGTCTATATCGCAAGAAGGGTCAGGAGTAGGATGTATCCTCATTGACCCAAAGGGGAAGCAAATTTCTTGTCCTACAGACTAGAATTTAAATGCACTAATAATATTGTCGAGTATAAAGCTTTAGTGCAAGGACTAAAGAAAGTCATAGACTTAAATGTTAAATAACTAAAAAAAATTAGGGACTNCATTGCAAGTCTCCCCACCTCGGGAATTATCAACAGGAAGTGCACATGCTAATAGAACATTTTGAGGCCTTCAATGTTATGGCGATCCCCAGGACAAAGAATACTCTTGTTGATTCCCTAGACATTGTTACCTTAGGTCTATCTCCTTTAGGAGACTATGAGACCTCCAGGTTCACTATGGAACTACTCTACAAACCATGAGTGCCCAACAATATTTCTAACTGGAAGGTCTTTGAAGGAGATGAACAAATTATAAACCTCCTAACCAATCAGTAAAATTTTAAAGCCCTCGTTGGCCCTTGGTTATGGAAGGAAGCAAAGAAAAAGGAAGAAAATGCGAAAAGTGAACTTCGCGGAAGACACAGTGACTATCACTAGGTCAAAGTGAGCAAAAGAGTAGAAAATATGGAGTGAAGTACGGAAATGCAAGCCGTTGGATGAGGAGATAGAGGATGGCAAATCAACAAAGAAGAGGGATCGAGGACAACTCAATAAGTGGAAAAGGCCACCATTGGATTCTTTGGAGCACCGCATGAGAAGGAAGGAAAGACAGGCTGGCGAAGCCTGGAAAAAGAGGGTCAAGTTGACCTAGGGTTTTAGACACCTAGAGTTTTGGTATCTAGGGTTTTGGCACCTAGGTTTCGGCCTAGGTTTATTGGTGAATGATTGTAATGTATAAATAGAAGTCTAAAGGGCCTAGGTTGGGTTGGTATGATATTGTTGTTGATCTAGCTCTATTGTTGTGGTGAGATATTATTGTATTGAGAGAGAGAAGTGCTAAGTGAGAGAGCCTTCTGGTATTGTAAGATCTTCGGTTGTGTGCGAAGGTCAAGTCCTGTAGCTGGGTGCGTAGGAAGGGGAGAGAAAGAGAGAGAAGAAATAAGATCTATTAGCTAAGAGCACAAACAAGAACTATATGATTTACCTTAATAAATCATAAGCAAAGTTCTGTGGACGTAGCCTTAGAGAGAGGGTGAACCATGTACATCTTGTGTTGTGTGTGTGATTGATGCTTTGATCTCTGTCACTGTTATATTGTTATTTGCATTGTTGTAATTAGATCAGATCTATAACTGTGTAGGGTAGATCCAGCTTGGTGAGGGATATATGAATGTTGCCTTGTTGTTGTATTAGATCCACTTGATATTCGCCTAGTTGTAGACATCTTTGTCCTGCAACCCCCTCATAGTTTCTTCGGGTGAGACTGCATCTGCTTCACAGGTATTGCTAAAAGGGCCAGTAGCTAGGGCTTGTTGGTGCGCTCTTGGAGTGAACCTTGGGTCTGCCCCTGTGCCAACAAATGGTTCAGTTGTCGGGACAAGAATATTTTTGAGAGAATGTCAAGGTGGTTTCCATCGAAGACAGAGACTCAAAAGTGGATAGAAGATCAAGAGAGGGACTTCGTTGAAGCCCAGAACAAGAACCCTAATTTTAGTACAGAGGATTAGTTGGAGAAATATATCTTTACCGATATACACGAGATCTTCTTTGGAGGAATCCACCATGAACTATATGAGTGGCTAGCTAGACTAGCAGATACCCAGCTCGAGATTAGATCTAGACCTCATGTGGTCTGGACATCGGAGTTGATCAAGAAGGTCAAAAGAGTTGATAATGTTGTATCATGAGTAGTAGATCACTGGTTCGATAGTACAATTGGAGGGTACATCACAGAGTTTGTTGTTGATAGAGTAGAGTCATACAACCAAGCTGAAAGATATTTCTTTATGGGACCCAGAGGAAAATTTTTACAATTTTTGAAGTTGAGACTCAAGATGTTGTTGCATGAGAAGAACATCTTGAAGATACAATAGATCAGTTGGATCTGAAAAGGCTAATGTTCAAGAATTCATACAGCAGCAGCGATACAGAAGCTGTACATACGCGCAGTGGGAGAGTATTCAAAGGGGTTCACCTTGAGAACTTTTTTAAACAAAAATACGGGGAAGAGGGTTTCTACAATGGAGAAGAGGCAGATCTAATAGAGGGAGAACATTCAGAACCCGCTAGGACAGAGGAAGGAGAAGCCAAAGAACCTCACCAGGACGAGCCCAAAAATTCAAGAACTACGCAAACTGTTGAAGTAAGTACTGTTAATCCTCTTGTTATTTCAGCATCACTAGGTAATCAAAATAATTAGAACCACTAGAGTTCTCAGAGTACTATTACTAGTAGCTCAGCATCTACTTAGACAGGAAACCTAGGTATCTCTATGGCAGATGAGATGAGGCTCCCTATCTTTAGGGGATATGTATCTAAAGATCCTGATCAGCATTGGTTTTTGTGCGAAGCCATATGGAATATTAAAAATGTCACCAATGAAGCTGTTAAAAGGACCCAGTTCAGCACTACCCTAAGGGATCGCGCACTGAGCTAGTACATGAAGCTTGTCCAAGGACTTGTGCAACCTAAGACACTGGGAAAGATCAAGAATGTGTTAATTGTAGAGTTCAAGAAACCTAAGTCAGAGCCTCAATGTATTACAGAACTGAAGGATATCAAGAAAAAAGTAGCCGAGTCTATTTGGGAGTTCGACCAAAGGTTCAAGACCTTGACAGGCCGATTAACTTTTCAGATCCCAGATGAACAGAATAAAGAATGGTTCATCACTGCCCTTTTACCACACATCAAATTTCCCCTGATACAGTAGAAGATTGCTTCACATGCAGAAGCATTGGAGATCGCTATGAAGCTTGAATCAACCCCTGTGGGAGAATCCAGCTCAGGTATGAGCCAGATCTTGAGCCAGCTGACTAGTTTGTCTCTACAGGTCGAGGATATGAAGAAAGATAAGGGGAAGGAAAAATGAGAAGATATATGGTGTGTAAGATGTAGATCAGAAGGCTATGATAAGGAATGTTGTCCTTTATTCCATGAATATTTGGCCTCATGAGCACCGAGCCCCTTGAAGCAAGTCAACTTGGCCTGGTGCGAAGTATGCAGAAATAGGCATCGCACAAGTGAGTGTTATTACATGCAGAAGTATGTTCAGACTCCCAAAAAATTATATTTCACATTATGTAAGTTTGTGGGACACGATGATAGGGATTGTAGGGCCTATGACCTTATACACGAAAGATCGAGGGACATATACAAGATCCAAGGCGAAGCACAACAAGAAGGAAACACTCTGCAGTATAACTCCACAGGAAGAGGAAATTCCAATCCTCATGGTGGATAGAGAGGAAGAGGAGGAGGAACGGGTTGAGGCTGAGGACAGATCATATGTTACAACTGTGCACAACCAGGACACTTGGCAAGGGATTGTCAAAATCCTTGCACTACATGCAGCTATTGCATCTCATTCGACCATGTTATAGAAGAATGCCTTGTGTTGCTAGCTAAGATGCAGGAAAGACGAGGACCTCAGTAGAATCCAAAAGTGAAATTGATATATGTTGAGACTCACAAGGAAGACCCTAAATTCGTTGTTATCACTTGAGGAGGCGCTTCTACAGGAGAGGATAGAATGACTCAAAGAAATATTGCAGAGGACTCAGGTATCATTAAGGCTACAGAGAAGACCTGAACTTTCGATGCAAAGAAAGAAAGACAAATCTTTGAGGAAGCAAGACAAGAGTTTAAAGCAGATCAAGGTTCCTCATCAAAAATACAGCCAGAAATAAAAGAATATGGAATGCCTCAGGCATTTGATCAATCTGCTTTGCCACAAGAGGGAAATGAGGTAAGCAAACTCATGGAATTTTTATGCACCTGTGTTAAGTTGATTCAGGATAAAGGCATTGTACAAGAGCTACAGAACTTAATCAGACAGTATGAACTAGGAAAGATAGACCCCTTACTGAATAGGGTCATACATCAAATCGGAAAAAGGAGAAGGACAAATAAATAATTACACTTGAATTCTCAAATAGGAGAGTATGATATAGACTATGTGGTCCTTGACTTGGGGTCGGACGTCAATTTCATGATGAAGCAAACTTGGGCACTGATGGGGAAACCGAAGCTAATATACTCCCCTATCAGGCTTAGGATGGCTAACCAACAAGCTATCAGCCCCTTTCGCAGATTGGAAGATGTCCCTGTGGACATCGATGGAGTGAGAACGTTCACAGATTTCGAGGAAATTGAAATTGTTGATGACAGTTGCCCTTACCCTACATTGTTAGGAATTGATTGGGCCTTCGATAAATCCATAGTGGTTGATTTTAAGAAAAGATGAATGGCATTTTAAAAAGATGGCCTTTAGGTCATTGCACCCTTAGATCCAAATGAGGGTCCGCGATATACAGAGCCCATCAGAGAAGAAGACCATGCATACGAACCGGAAAACATATACAAACTGACAGCCAGACAGCGGGATTACATCAACCCTACAGCCGATGGGAATCTGAGTTGGAAAAGTGATAGCGCATGTTCATTAAATTCAAAAGAAGCACTAGAGAACTAGCAGAACCATATGTATGAAATATCTACCAAAAGATGTGCCAAATTCACCAAAGAAGTCCGTTGGATGGGCACAACAGTAAGTAACTTACCTACATTTGATGGTCTAAACCCTTTAGAAGCCTTGCTATTAGATTTTGAAGCAAGTGTACCAACACAACAGAGGTTGTTGGCAATGAATGAGGCCCTGAAAGCCACACCAACAAGATGGTGGGGAACCCACAAAAGCAATATTACAGACTGGGTACAATGTCGAACTTTGATGACAGTGCGGTTCTCAAGACAAGTAGAACCATGCAAAGCAAGGTACACAAGTCGAAGATCCCCAAAATACCATGTGCGGAGCTGTGAAGAGGCTTGGAGTGACATTCCCAGAGAACAATGGGTGCACAGATTCATTAACACGCTAGACACAACCCCTATCAACTAGTACCTTCAAGCGCAGCTATGCATCATCACTGCAGACTGGGAGGGTATGATTCAGAATTTTGTAACCACCTCTTTATTTGAAAGTGAATATCCTTCAGTAGACCAGGCATTACAGATTGTGAGACAGAAGGTATTTGAAGAGGCATATAGCCTCCCTATGGAACAAGAAGAGGACGAATGGATTGCGCCTCTCCAAAAATTGCAGAGTTGATACAACATCAATGCTGACGATGATGATCCAAGGAAGGTAAACATCACTGAAACAGAAGGCCAAAAAGATGTAGAAGGACTGGGAGTTGAGATACCATTTATTGGTCATCCAATCAAGATAAAAAAATTCAATATTGGGACAGAGGAGGAACCAAAGCTTGCCAATGTCGGAGATTACTGGGATGTTGTTACCATTGACAAGATTACAGAGTTGTTGCACGAATATCAGGACTTGTTTCCGACCAAGTTCACTGATATGAAAGGTATCCAAGGTCCTATGGGAGATATGAGGATACCTTTGAAACCATGTGTGAATACAGTCAAGCAAATACCCTACAGATTGAACCCAAAATATAAGGAAAAAGTGAAGATTGAGCTCGACAAAATGCTGGAAGCAGGGATGATTGAACCTGTCGAAGAGTTGTAGTGGATCAGCCCTATGGTGGTACAAGACAAGAAGACAGGTGAGATCAGGATCTGCGTAGATCTCAAAAATTTGAATGATGCATGTCTGCATGACCCCTTCCCTACACCATTCACTGATGAAGTATTAGACAATGTGGGAGGCCAGGAGGTATATTCTTTTACAGATGGATTTTCAAGATACCATCAAATCCGGATTGCCAAAGAGGATCGCCACAATACCATGTTTTCCATAGAATGGGGATCCTACCAATATACAGTGATGCCATTTGGATTGAAGAATGCCCCAACTATCTTTTCCAGGGTGGTGGTTGAAGCGTTCAAAGAGTTTTTGCATAAATTTTTAGAAGCATATTTTGATGATTGGACTGTGTTTAGTTTGTTGAAAAACCATATTGAATGTCTAAGGCTAATGTTGGATAAATGCAGGCAGTGTCAAATTGCTTTAAATCTAAATAATTTCATCTTCTTCTCACCATTTGGAGTGTTATTAGGTCATATTGTATGCAAGCAAGGATTACTGGTAGATCCCTCTAAAATCACCATCATAGTTGATTTGTCGCCTCTTAATTCAGTCAAACAAATGCTCATTGCGCTAGGACATACTTGCTATTACAGGAAATTCATTAAAGGCTATGCTTAGATCACAGCACCGATGGAGAATCTGTTGAAGAAAGACTGTCAGTTTGGTTGGATAGATGAATGCCAGCAGAGCTTCAACACACTGAAACAGAAGATGGTGATTGTACCCATTCTGGTCTTTCCAGATTGGAGCAAGGAGTTTCATGTGCATGTTGATGTGTCTTCTATTGCCTTAGGAGAAGTATTGGCACAACCTGGATAAGGGGATATCGACCATCCATTAGCTTTTGCTAGCAGGAAGCTATCTACAGCTGAAGTTAATTACACCACTACAGAGATAGAAGGATTAGCCATGGTGTACACGCTGCAGAAATTCCGCCACTACTTGTTGGGAGGACACTTTAAAATGTTCACAGATCACTCTGCGATGAAGTCCCTACTCAACAAGCCAGTGTTGGGGGGGTGAATATGCAGATGGATTCTATTGTTTCAAGAATATGATTTTGAGATCATAGTTAAGCCAGGCAGAATGAACAAGGGCCCTAACCACTTGTCGAGGTTGGAACATGGAAAAGAACCCACCAGTTTGGAGGATACATTGTTGGATTAACAACTTCTCACCATTAGAAATATTTATGACCACTTCGCAGACATAGTCCAGTTCCTATCAACAGGAATGGCACCTAGTGAGTATACAATTCCCCAGAAGAAATAGCTAGTGGTGCACGCTACAGACTTTTCACTGATAGTTGGTCAGCTATACAAGATGGGACCCAATGAGATATTAAGAAGGTGTTTTATGGAGACAGAGCGACCACTGATCATCGCAGAATCTCACGAAGGAATCGCAGGAGTACATTATGCAGGGAAAGCAACTACGCAGAAGGTTCTTAGAGCTGGTCTTTGGTGGCCTACCTTACACAGAGATGCTAAAGATTATGCCAGAGCCTGTGATGTATGCCAAAGAGCTAGAAAACCATCCCGAATAGATGAAATGCCATTAGCACTGTAGATGACCCTACAAGAATTTGAAAAGTGGGCCATTGACTTTGTGGGACCCATAAACCCACTCGAAAAGCACACAGGCACATGGTACATAATTACTGCGACAGAATACCTAACTAGATGGGTTGAAGCAAGAGCAGTAAAGGACTGTAGTGCAACTACAGCTGTGCATTTTATATTTGATGACATAATAACCAGGTTTGTATGCCCCAAGACCCTTATGAGTGATCAAGGCACACACTTCATCAATAAGACAGTTGAAGCCCTGACTGAAGAATTTGCAGTCCACCATCAAAAGAGTACACCTTACCATCCACAAGCAAATGGAACAGTTAAAGCATTCAACAAGATCTTGGAGACCACACTGACAAAGATTTGAAGTGTGAATAGGGATGAATGGGAGTTAAGAGTACCTACAGTACTATGGGCCTATAGAACCACTTGCAAGAAATTAACAATGCAGACTCCTTTCAAGTTCGTTTATGGTCTTGAAGTTGTTGTCCCGATGGAATACTTGGTGCCAAGCTTAAGAATTGTTGCATTTATAGACATGGATGATACTGGCGTTGTTCGCAAGAGGCTTGCACAGTTAGTTGAACTAGAAGAAGACAGATTTATTGCAGGATTCCATCAGCAGGTTTAGAAGGAACGAGAGAAGGCCTATCATGACAGGCACATCAAGAAGAAGGCATTCAAGCAGGGTGATTTAGTATTTTTGTATGACAGTAAGTTTGCAAAACATCCAGGGAAGTTCAGGACGCATTGGCTCAGGCCATATGAGGTCACCTATGTTACCGAAGGGGGAGCTGTGCAGCTGAAGGCATTGAACAGAGAGTGGAAGGAAAGATTAGTGAATGGGAGTCGACTGAAGTTGTACTACGGCAACCAGATGCCTTGCAGACCTCAGTAAAAGCAAGAAGAAAAAGTGTCTAGGTGCCAGGTGCAGTTGAAACTGGGTACCAGACACAGAAAATATAGTCTGCACAAGGATGGGAAGGAGGCATAGAGTAGAAAGCAAAGGCTGCCCTGCGCAGTCCAAAGTCAAAGTAAAATAGAAGGATCAGATCTGAAGTGCCTCGAGATGAGTCACAAGTGAGTGTTGGGGGCCTATTGGCCCTTGGTTATGGAAGGAAGTGAAGAACAAGGAAGAAAATGTGAAAATCAAACTTCGCGGAAGACACAGTGACTGTCACTGGGTCAAAGTGAGAAAAAGAGTAGAAAAGATGGAGTGAAGTATGGAAATGCAAGTCGTTGGACGAGGAGATCGAGGATGACAGATCAACAAGGAAGAGGGATCGAGGACAACTCAGCAAGTAAAAAAATCTATCATTGGATGCTTTGGAGAACCGCGTGAGAAGGAAGGAAAGACAGGCTGGCAAAGCCCGAAAAAAGTGGGCCAAGTTGACCTAGGGTTTTAGACACCTGGGATTTTGGTATCTAGGGTTTTGGCACCTAGTTTCGGCCTAGGGTTGTCGGTGAATGGTTTTAATGTATAAATAGAGGTCTAAAGGGCCTAGGTTGGGTTGGTACGATATTGTTGTTGATCTAGCTCTATTGTTGTGGTGAGATATTATTGTATTGAGAGAGAGAAGTGTTAAGTGAGAGAGCCTTCTTGTATTGTAATATCTTCAGTTGTGTGCGAAGGTTAAGTCTTGCAGCTGGGTGTGCATGAAGGGGAGAGAAAGAGAGAGAAGAAAGAATATCTCCTAGCTGAGAGCGCAAACAAGAACTATATGCATTACCTTAATAAATCATAAGCACAGTTATGTGGACGTATCCCTAGAGAGAGGGTGAACCACGTACATCTTGTGTTGTGTGTGTGATTGATGCTTTGATCTCTGTCACTGTTATATTTTTATTTGCATTGTTGTAATTAGATCAGATCTATAACTATGCAGGGTAGATCCATCTTGGTGAGGGATATATGAATGTTTCCTTGTTGTTGTATTAGATCCACTTGATATTCCCCTGATTGTAGACATATTTGTCCTACAACCCCCTCATAGTTGCTTCGGCTGAGAATGCATCTGCTTCGCAGGTGTTGCCGAAAGGGCTAATAGCTAGGGCTTGTTGGTGCGCTCTTGGAGTGAACCTTGGGTCTTCCCCTGTGCCAACATCCCTAGCTATTGATGATGAAGTATTCTAAGAGCAAATAGTAGAAATTGATTCCCATGAATGGAGAGGTGAAACAGATCACTTTATTAACAAACCCAAGTCTCACACGATATCGAAAGGGGTAGCCAATTTGGAGAACCTCTTTGACTTAAGGGAAATATTTAAAGGGTCAACAAACACAAATATAGGGAGCTCGTGTCCCATGTACGAGACTATAAATCTAGGAACCCCGGAAAAGCCTAAAAATATAAATCTAGGCAAGACAGTGTCGAGAGAAGAAAGGAAAGCCTATCTCAACTTTTCAGACAATATCAAGATGCTTTTGCATGGCCCTACCAGGATATGAAAACTTATGACACTCGTGTTTTTCAACACACAATCCCATTAAAATTCAGAGTAAAACCCTTCCGACAGAAGCTTTGGAAGTACCACCCATCTCTGGAACCCCTCATGTGTCAAGAGTTAAAGAAACTACTAGATGCTAAAATTATCTTTCAGGTTAGACACTCTACCTGGGTAGCAAATGTGGTTCATGTCAGGAAAACGTCTGGGGAAATCCGCTTGTGTGTGGATTTCATAAACCTCAATAGAGCATCAGAAAAGGATAACTATCCAGTCCCACCAATGAAATATCTCTTGCAGACCGTGTCTGGTTCTGAGATTTTCTCCCTGCTAGACAGTTTTTCAAGTTACAACCAGGTTCTAGTTTCATAGGAAGACTGCTTAAAAACTACCTTCTGAAACAAGTGGGGAACTGTTGACGGGCGAAAATGAACGCTCGCCAACTGGAAGAGTGGATCCGGTCCGGGGTTGTCTAAATAACCCAAGCCGTTTGGGATGACCCACCCTGACGGGTTTAGCGGCTCTGTTGGCCGCTCTAAGTCCTAGAAAAACAAATGAAAACTACACTAAGGAACTAATATAAATGAAAACAATAATTAAAGCAAACTAATAAACAAACCTAAAGTACATATATACAATCTATTACCTAAATTATACAACAATAATTCTATAAAACTAAATTTTCAATTATCAACAGAATTAGATCCAATTACAAATATACAATATTTACAAATTACATATTTAAATGAAAACCTGCAAAGGTCATTTGTAAGTTGTCCTAAGACAGTGAAACTATTGTTTTTTTATTTTTATAGTTTTATGAGAAAGAAATTAAATAAAAACTAACTAAGCTAAGCAACTAAAATAAT